>JAVQJG010247362.1:0-15495 GCA_036024015.1 Craterocephalus amniculus | reverse complement strand
AGAAAGAAAGAAAGAGAAAGAAAGAAAGAAAGAAAGAAAGAAAGAAAGAAAAAAAAAGAAAGAAAGAAAGAAAGAAAGAAAGAAAAAGCTTGACTTTTGAATCTTATTTTGAAAACTCTACCCGGAAGTGCTGTGTTCGGTCGGCACTGCCAGCTGACGGGTGGAGTGAGCGGAGCGGAGCCGTCATGTCGTTGCAGTTCACGGATGAGGAGTTTCAGAGCGCCTGGAAGGAGCTGGACGAGCCGCAGCTGCACGGAGGGTGGGAGCTCTTCACCGAGACGATGGGGGTGAAAATCTACCGGCTCTACGACAAGGTGGGGGGGGGGGTTATGAGAAGGACTGCTGCTGCTACAGCAGCCACACCGACCGATGAGGCAGTTTCTGCGCGGTCGGCTTTCCTCTGCAGAACCCGATTTATCATTCATTCCCATTCATTCCCTCCCAGTGTTAGATTGACATCTCCAGTATGATGTAAAATAATAATTGCAGCAAACAGCATCAGTGGAGATGTCCTAGCGGCCAGTGAGGGGAATATCCGGAAATCCGGTATGCCGTTCCTCTAGAAACCCGTTGCGCCGGTCCAACTGTCAGCTCGGGTAAGACTGAGGCATTTAGGCTAAAATGAATGCTTCAACACAGGGAGGAGTTAAAAAAGCATCTAAAGAACTGAATGCACACCCCAGAGACAATCATTTCACTAGAGGAAAAATAAATCTGAGACAAATGAGAGCTGGATATTTTTTTGCAATGAGCTGCACAGAAGTCTGGTGCCAGCCCTTGAAAACGGTTGCAGAGATTTATTTAAATATGTGTAACATACGTTTAAAAACAGAACTAGAGGCAAATGCATTCTAAGGAACTTTAAAGTCAATATTTGGTCTGGCCATGCCTAGTTTGAATAAGTCTCTGAAGCAACAAGTTTTCTGTAATTTCCTGAAGTTCTCCCAAGATATGGTTTTCCAGACTCCCTATTTTAGTCCTGACACTGATTCTTTTGTCCTTTCATTTCCTCTCATCTTTTAAGGACACACAGCACACCATGCAAAGATATGCCCATTTTTTGGGGCAAATAGCTATTTGGACATAAACTGTTTTCTGTCAAACCAGGTTATCTGGTTGTTTAAACTGGTGCAACAGAACAAATGAAGTCTTAGTACCACAGTTTTGCGTAATTTTTTGAACTTTTGAAATTGAAAAGTTGCAATGGTTTATTTGTTGTTTTGTTTGCAAAAGCATCTTGGTCATCTGAAATAAGTCCACTGGGAGAGTATTTCATCACTCAGCTGAGGGATCTTTAAGCTGCAATGTCTCAAACAACAAGCACAAAGAAATGGGACCTATTTCTCTAGCACACATCTGCATCATATGCATGATTCATATTTGCAGAAAAGCTCTGATTTGTCAGAGTTGTATTAAAGTTGACGTTACTGAACAAATTTGAGAGGATTGGCTGAAGTTTCTGGAGAGACTGCTCATAACAGCCAAAAGATCCAGTTTAAACCAATTCTGCTGTGTGTTGACTCAACACCGGTGCATCCCTTCAGTTAGGAGCTGGTTTTAAACCTGTGAGTAATGGGTCAATTAAAAACATATTTCTCTAACAAGAACTGGACTGAACATGAGAGAAAAAATCAGAAAAATGTTTAAAGAAAACTTTGATTTTAACTAATTTGTACATCTGATTCTGATTCACTTTTTCCTTAAAACTTAAGTTATTATACATTGAACTACTTCCATGTAAAATAGTTTTTGTGTTGCATAAAAACTCATCCAGTGTTCATCTTTTGAGATAATCACCTGAAATATTTATGTCGACGCATTGTGAGAATCTGGGTTTTGCATAAATCCCCCGGCCTTCCCCACCGTGATGGAGGGTGTGACGCAGGCTGGCTCTAATCAGTGTTGTGTGGTTTGGGATTAGTTACGCAGTGTGGGAGTGGTGTTTGGCCTGCAGTTGGAACACACAACTTTCATGTGCTGTTTGCAGGAAACTGGACTTTATGAGTACAAAGTCTTCGGCGTGCTAACCAGCTGCACTGCAGAGCTCTGTGCAGACGTCTACATGGACCTGATGTATCGCAAACACTGGGATGGTTATGTCAAAGGTATAAATCCACATTTCTTCCACTTTTTCAGAATAAAACAAAAAAATAGAATGAGTAATTCAGTATTTCCCTGTGATCTTTGTTTGCACGCACATCTGCAGAAACAAGCAGGTAACATGTTTTAGCTCCAGCCTGTAGTGATGTAAACATACTGTAGTTTATGTAGTTTTTCCCACCACTATAGTGATTATTATAGTTTTTCAGTCATAGTATTAACATGCTGTGTCCCCTCCAATAGATTAGAAGAGAAAACAAGTTTAATTTCTTCCCAGATGTGCTTTTTCAAGAAAAATTATATAAATGAAGTCTTGTTAAAGGCCATCAGTGAAAAGATCAGATCAAAATAAATACATCCGAAGTAGCATCATGATTTATTTTTGTTCTTCTACAAAAATGAGGGCTTTATAATATCCTCAATGTAGCTCAGCTGCAGCCCCTTGTTGTAAAGATGGATGTTTGCATGCAGAGTCTGACTATAATATACAAAACTACTAAAACTACAAAACTACTAAATATACCAAATATCACAGGATTTTATTCCATTTTGAGTTTGTGGTGGAATAAAAAGTAAGCTGTGGGTCATTAGAAGCTATCTTAAAATACTTCCTGATAACATTCACTCAAACCACTAAAAGTCTGGCTGCTGTTTTGTGGTCTCTAAATTTAAGTGCTTCATTTCCAGCTGGCACACATATTACTGCTCAATGAGTTTTAAACCTGAGTTTTTTTTTATTTTTTTGGGAGGGGGGGGTTATGGTTCCATTTTTTCACATGTTCTGGGGAAAGCAATCTAAAAATCACAAAAATCTGCAATATGGAAGAATCGCATTCTAAATTGAATCGGCATCCAAAAAATCAAAAAGAATGGAATCATTTGGTCCCAAATGTATTTATTTCTTGTCACCTGCTTGGGTGCTGTTTTAGAGGACATCCATTTAGCAAGATTTATAAATATATACAAATGATTTGGTTGTTTTCACTGGAGAATCCCTGCAGTGACCATTCAGCCACTGCGTGTGATGGCCTCACCACCTCATCTGCAGTAACACATCCAGTTCAACCAGTTCATCTTAGGATGGATGATTTCCACTTGCAAACAGAAGTTTTCCTTCCATCATGAGAGAAATCTTCCTCCCTCTAAGCTCATCACTGTGTCTATGCTGCTTTTAGGAGTTAGCTGTAGGAAAACCACCTCTCCCAGACTTCCCAGAAACTGGACCTGAATGCACCATTGTGCCTGAAATTCAGCAAACTAAAGGCAGCTTAGTCTGGGAGCAATCACATACTTTTGCGGATGTAAACTAAATGTTCTGGCCTTGCAGGGTCGCTGTGTGCTTTGCATCTGAGGTCTTGATATGCTTGTCCTTCTTTCTTAAGATTAGTGTGTTTAGAAGGCCCCAGGAAGTCATTATCACAGCCTGTAAAGGCTTGGTTAAAAAATGTATCTCTTTCATAAGCTGCAGGTATTCTCTTGGAGTATTGAAAATGTTTTTTTTCGCCCTTTTTTCTTAGGTAATGAAAACGTTTACCTTCACCAGAGAAAAGCAGTTTTCTCTGGTGTTTCTGGTCTCTGGGTTTCCTTCAGAGATCTGAGTATCATGCATTGACGCTCCTATCTGTGTCCTTCAGAGCTCTACGAGAAGGACTTTGGTGGACAATCAGCGATCTACTGGGAAGTGAAATACCCCTTCCCTCTGTCAAACAGAGATGTATCCTTCAAGTCTCTTTAGGTGTGGTTCCATGGAATAGGCTTCGCAGGAGGTTTTCCTTGACCGTTTGCACCTCAGTATGTGTACGTGAGGGAGCGGAGAGACCTGGATGTGAACGGCAGGAAGATCTGGGTGATCCTGGCCAAAAGCTCCCCGGATACGGCGTGTCCAGAGAAGAGCGGCGTGCTGCGGGTCAAAGACTACAAGCAGAGTGTCGCCCTGGAGAGTGACGGGGGCTGCGGAACCAGAGGTGACGATAAAATCACTGCTGCAGTGTAACTGTTAAATAGCCATTCGATTTAACCTGAAGACCCTCGTTCTCCTTAGGATTTAGAATTTGTAAATCAGATCTTTGTCTGAGTTTTAATCTGTCATTTTTCTGCACTTCAGTTTTCCTGAATTACTTTGACAACCCCGGAGGTATGATTCCTACATGGCTGGTGAACTGGGCTGCCAAGGTGAGTATGTGCAAATAAATATAAACAATGCATGCAGAAATCATTAAGAGCTCTACATAAAAGATAAAAAACATTTAGATCAAGCCTTTAAGTAACTTAAGTGGGAATTGGCCCCATGAAAAGAATTTTCTCTCTTAAATAAATGAATCTATGATTTGAATCTGTGAATTATAAAATGTGCTTCTAAACACTCTGGTGACACATTTCAGTGAACTTGTTGCTTGTTTCAAATAATTTCTTAACATGCATTTGGAATAGGAGTGCTAAATACCAGATAACGTCACTCTCTTTCATTTATTTAGCGCATTATATCGACAAAGTGTTTAACAATCATCCATTCAAGTAGAAAAAAACTTAGACAGCTCTATAAAATGAAAGGAATAAGACCATATTCACACAGAACATGTGAATAACTTTGGGGTCAAAGTTCGACTTTGTGATTGTTGAGGTGTAAGGAAAAAACATTCTTAAAATGTTAAGTATTGGGAATAATATGGGACCCTTTACATCTATAAATTTGGTGTTCAACTTAGAAGATTCTACAGAAATACTTGGATCACATCTCTGACCAATTTTACTCTAATCATAATTCACTAGCCAATCGGGTTATTTTGCTCATAAATATTTATAAGATTACTGGGTGTCATTTATCGGATGCCACATTATCAATTCTCACCAAAACACTGAACAAATGTCAGAGATCCTTTGAGGTACCCGGTGTTCTCAAACACCCACAATCCTTTGCACATGTCAGAGAAGCAGATAGCTTGATATTGTGTAATAGTCATTTTTGATCCATTTAAATCTTTTGTGTAGAGCATAAATGGTCTTTAAGTCACTAAGAATAATGGTCAGTCCTCACTAAGGCAAATCTTTACATTGTAGGATTAATGATCCTGGCATCTGGATGCTCAGGCAGTAAAACACAGCTGCAGCGTAGCATGTCACAGCTCTGCATTAAGTGTAACTCTGACCCCTCATAGGACACGTCTGACCACACAGACCCCACACTGGGGCAAAGCTCTCCTTACAAGTTGTCACTTTTATTCATAACCGGAAAAATACACGTTACTAGTTTCAGTTTTGACATTGATCTGTCTCCATACATGTAACCAGAACCAGATCTTTTTAACTGTTGTTTTTGGTGTAGTGTTCAGGTAAAGCCAGCCTTTGTCCCCCAATGATGCCACAGTCATGATGAAAATCAACTTTTCAGGTTCTGAATCATAGTTTTTTGGTTTAAACGCGACATCTGGTTCAAAATTAAGTTTTGGAACTGGTACCTCGACAGATCCCTGCTGATGGTGTCAAAACTTACTAGACTGTTCCTACATTAAAAGTAAAAGGCCAGTGAAGGTAATATAGTTGATATAGCTGTACCATTCAGTTAAACTAAACAGAAAAACCTCACCTACAAAACATAGAATCACTTTAAATTTCTAAAATTATCAGAAAAGTTTGCAGCTTTTTTAGATTTGCTTATTCATCAGAAGAGACACTTTTACTTTCCCCGATGTGGAAGTCCTTCAGAAATCATTTCCCACAGACACGTTTGCATGTGTTCATTGTTGACCTGTTTAAGCGAATCTTTTGTTAGAAGGTTAAAACCATGTTAAAAGGTTCTCGTGTTAAAAGGTTCAGCCACAGGCCTCCTGAGAGCTCCATCCCTGCCTGCTGGACGCTTTTTCATCCTTATTGTTTGCAGATGTGCTGCAGGATGACGTCAACATTTCCCCTTTATGTCGCCCCTCCTAGGTGTGTCCTCTTGGCACACGTCCTCATGACGCTTACTGACCGAGATGCTCTTTGTTGTTTTTTCTGTTTTAACAGAGCGGGGTCCCGGGTTTCTTAACGGACATGCAGAAGGCCTGCAGCAACTACAGCAAGTACTGCCAGAAGAAGTGAATGCAGCTGTTGGAGGGGTTGCTCTTGCTGAAGCTTTTCACATTTTATCTTTAGGGATGTGTGGGTTGGATGCGGTATGGCGTAGGCTGCTGTTTAGTTTACTCAGGCATGACATGCATGACCAGCTGTCTTCATTAAAACGCCGGTGTGCATCCGGTAATGTTCCGATGTGCTGTATTGACCAAACACTTCGGTGTGTCATTGGTGCAGTCATGCACGTCACTCCTTCCAGGATTTACGAGTTATCAGTTAGTATTTTTTAATCAATTATTTCTACAGAATAAGCTGCCTGTGTTGCTCTGAATTTCATCACTTTCCATTGTTTTGTGTTCGTTTACTGTTTGTGTTCAATGAGATAAGTGCAACACTTTTTAATTGTGGGTTTGATTGATTGTCCTTTTCAATTCAATGGGATTCATTTAGTTGCACAATCACTGAAAAACTTTCATTGTGAATTCTTGACTTATGCAAAATTTATATCAGAACCTCTTACCTCCTGCTGGGGTGAATAGGGTTTATTCTCATCATGAATGGACTATTACTGTGTAATATGATTGTGTTATCAACACAAATAAACTTGAATGCTGATTCATGTGTGACCTGTCTGTTTAAATTATAAAATAAGTCATAATACTTTATAATATTGTTTATAGTGTGTGTTTACATCTTGCATAAAGTGATTGTTTGATTTCTTCAAGAAATCAGCTTCAAGTTTAAACGAGTTATTTTTTAGTTATTTTCATTCAGCTCTTTTTTCTGTAAAACCATGAATTCTGTTCATAATATTATTTTTAGCTTTAAAATCACCACTTTCATCTGTTTTTTTTTTATTCCACATATTTACTATGTATTCTATTTACCATTTCACTTTTACCCAACTTATTCTAATATAGGGTGTGTTTTTTTTAAAAAGTTCTTTTATCTATTTTTTTCTTTTTAAAATACCGCCTAATCACTTTTGACTAGTAAAGTTTTTTTAATTTTTTATATTTTTACCAATCATATTTACTTAATTTTTCATATTTTGGGTTCTCTACATTAATCCAATTTATTTACTTTTTTATTGAAATATCTATCTATCTATCTATCTATCTACCTAGCGCATGCGCATTAGGCTGACTGCTTAGGATCCAGGAGGGGGTGCTGCTGCCGGTAAGAACTTTTATTTACAACATTAATTTTACCTCGGAGTATTTCAAGTATAGTTTTAACAGACCTCATGAGTGTTTTAAGATTAAACTTTGTATTTTTGGCCAAAAATGGTAAGTTCAGTCGTCCGGGACAGACGTTAGAAAACTTAACAGTTCGTAATTAGCTAAATCAACTGCCTCTACCAGGCTGCGAGGGGTTATTTCTGAATGCATGGACAAATATAATAATGATGATAATACTAAAAAAGATTAATAAACGAAGGAAAATAGACATTAAAAAATGTGCCTTGAATAAAAAGCAAACAAAGAGCAGATTTGAAAGCAAGAATTTTAGCTGATGGGACATGAGAAGTCTAACAGGTGTGGCTAATTAGCGTTAGACGGACTCCATATTCAACCTTACAGATGCAGCGTTTTAAACCATCAGAAAGGTTAACACTTGGATTAGAAAGCGTGAAAACTAAACCTCTGAGGTGGGGATTTTGCTGTTGAAGATGCAATGAGAGGTAACTACGATTCCCTGGCATTAAAATGACGGGTTTAGGAAATATTTAAGAAATCACTTAAGGGCACTCGTTGTTGTAAACATTCCGGTTATTTACCAAAAGGAAGCTTGTAACACTAACTGCATTATCAAAGCTAACTAATTTCCTTGATTTAACTTTGGCCATGTAAACTACGATGGAAAGGTTTTGAGACTGCCCTCATTTAATTTCTATATGTTTTGGTTTCATGCAGCCAGACCTTGTAATTATTAAAAGTGGTCTTCTCCAACTTTCTGAAGGTCTATTTAAAATCTCATTTTGACATTTTTCTGCTTAAAAACAAACAAACTTCATTTTCAGTCCTTTATACATGACCATTTTCAGAGGGATCTTATTATTAAAAAAATAAAGAAAAAAGTCCTAGTTTAGGGATAAGTTAGGACAACTGACAGGCCTCTTGGGGTGTTAATATTAGCTGAAAACCTGGCATATCTCATGGCATGCAGCTTCCTGAAAGTAGAAAGGTATGACACAAGAACAGGTCCAGTGGAGGTGTGCATATTGATGCAGTGTGGGCTCATTTGGAAAGAGAAGAGAGCAGAATAAAATATTGTAGAAAGATAAACAAACACAATGTGTCTTGACAGTATTAACGGTCCTGGCTCTATAATCCTCCTCCTTACTCAACTACAGAGTCAAAAGTGAAACCAGGCTGGGAGGCTTAAATCCTGCTCCCTTACGTAAATACTGTACCTCCCACCCCAGACCTCTTTTCTTTCTTTCCTCCGTTGTGGATAAGCTGAGAAGCATCAGCCCACATGTTTCCTGAAGGAAGGAGATTGTTATTGTTTCCCATGAGGTCTCTGCTGGTGGTTCAGTGATTCTTTGGCTTTATTCGTCCCAGTTCCTTGTTGCTGGTTCAGATCTGCACATTTAGTTCTTGACAGTAACTTTCAGAGGAAGTTTTATGGGTCTGGCTTTGGAAAAGTGGCAATAAAAAGTGAGACAACTAGAAGCTGAAAAGCATCAATTATATCCAGTTATATTATCCTGTTGAATACTGGGCCAAGAATCCTACTTTAAACTTGAGTATGTAAAGGTACGATGTGAAACTGTAATACTTATTTGACTATATATTAGCAGTATTATATTAATTATAAAGTTAATTATAAAGGGATTTAGTCTGAATTCATGTACTTTAGCACAGAGTGTTTGCATCCTTTGGCCACCATCTGACAGCTTGGCCCCATCTTTGATGTTTTTACTCCCTCTGCTGTTAAAAGATGCTCACTGACAGAGGGCACCCTCCATGAGCTGCTGCTGAGAGCACGGACATGTATCTTATGATTCTTCTGGACTTGTGACAAATAAACCATTAAATTAATCATTTTAAATTGTCAGGGGGAAAAACCCAGAAAATGTCAAACCTAACTTACCATAAATTAGATAAAATAAGAGATTTAAAGTAGGAAAGAACTCTGGTACGGATGGTTGAGGGGCTCTAAAGGATATTAACCCCACTGTGGACACATGGGTGGGTAGCGATTGCAAGCAGGATTAAATGTAAGGGTGGAAAATTTTTAAAAGAGATGGGTGAGTATATGGAGATCTCTGAATGAGATAATTTTTATAATCAATAAATATTGAGCAGGAAGCCAGTGGAGTTGTTTGAGGATCGTAGTGATGTGTTCAGGAGCACGTTTAAAGATTCATGTGTTGATTCATGCAGCAGAATTTTGAAGTAAGTGGAGTTTATGGATGGACTTGTTGTGACGACTAGATAAGAGTTTTAATCAATGTAAGAAGAGTGTGGATGAGAATGGATTTGTAAGTAAGTGGTGAAGATGAACAGTACGTAGATATAAACGGACCCAGTAAGATTATTAACCCTCATGCCCTGTTAAAAATATTAATCCCTTTACGCCTGTTGATACAAATTTGTGGAAAGCACTTCTGGTCTTTTAAATCTTTTTATATAGTTGATTCATTTTTTAATTTTGATGTTATTTCATTTCCTATTTATGTATTGTTGATTTAATAACTGTTCTTTTCCCCTTCTTCCTGTATTAATTTTGTTTTTATATCATTTGTAAATAAATTCCATTGCTGAGGGGTTAATTACATTATTTTTGTGTTTTAAACATAGAACTGCATTAAATAACTTTTCAAAATTTTGATTTTTTTTCATGAAAGGTTTCAGTTATAATTGGATTGATTTGATTAATTCTTTGACCATATACCATATAATAGCTTTGTCTTTTTTAATTCACTATTTTAATATTCTAAACAAATCGGACATTATTACTATTATTATTATTATTATTATTAGTAGTAGTAGTTGTATCCCCAGCTGGCCTATCTGATTGATTCTCGTGTTAATATGGTTAGATTGAACCAAAAAAGTTATTGTCTATTAAATTGTTGTATGATGTCAAATTGGGGAAGTTTTTTTCTAAACTTAAGTGGATTTCCAGCAAATAAGTGAGAAATAACAGATATTTTCCAGTTTGATTTAAAACAGGTGGTTAAAATTAGGTTACAATCTAAGTTTCTGGGAAAACATTCCTGTTTTTTTTTAGAAAATGAAGATCCCTCACATTTTGGACTCTGAAGTTTCCAAAACTTGATTTGTGACATTAAAGCAAACAGAAAATATCCTGATCAGTGAAAGATTTCTATCTTCATCAGGAAATTATCCAAACTTTGTTCGATCAATTTTTCAGTTTCATATTAGGCTTGTCCTACTAACCATGTCCTTTCAATTTTCATGCTAATTGAAAAATTCTGTCTGAAGTTTTGTCTTCTCCTTCATCTATATGGGAATAAAACTGGAAGCATTGACGAATCATGCGCTTGGATGTCCCTTTAATGCAACATTTAATCCCGGGAATGTCTTGGTTGAATAATACTCAATCCTGAAGTCTCTCCTCTGCCAGTCTCTCACAAATGGAAGACAAATATATTTCTTGGCTGGGCATTGTGTTTCAGTGTGGGGTTCTTTTGATTGGTAATATACAGTCCTAATTTGCTAAAGAAAGTGATCTAGTTTTTCTGCTGGACTGTTAATGTCAGCTCAGATTTCCCAGGTGCCTCACTGTCTGCCAGAGGTAACAAAATAATGGCTCCAGTTGGAAGCCCATTTTTCAGCCTTTTTTTGGGGTGATTTTGAATAGATTACTGTTAGAGATATTGGTGCACTTGAGGGAATTCTTAATCTTGAATAGCTTTTATTTGCTTTTTCTTTTTCTACACTGTAAAAGAACTGATATTTTCGTAGGGCTTTCAGTTTCACTCTGGATATGCAAACGTTGTGGGAGCTTGATGAGCTACAACCAGAAATGCAAATTTCAATGCACAAAATAGTTTTCATTGTTAGAATTGGAGGAAATTTTATTATTTTGAGATTAATTTAATGGGCTAATGGGTGATAAAAGGATTTTAATTATGACCTTTACTTAAAATGTAAATAAAAACCAAAAAGCAATGATTTATATTAAAAGCAATTATCCATATTTCATTCCCATTAGAAAATAAATCACAACTCACAGCAACACATCTCAAAGCTTTTTGAAAAGGGGGACACAGTCTGTGGTTCAGCATTGTCTTCCTGAAATGTGCAAGACCTTCCCTGAAAGAGACATCTGGATGGGATATGATATCCTCGAGGGCCGCATTCCTGCAGGTTTTCCATGCATTTCTGCTCCAACACACCTGATTCAATTAATGAGTCACTGTGATAGGCTGTTGGGTTCTGAATCCGGTGTGTTGGAGCAGAGATGCATCGGAAACCTGTAGAATGAGGGGAACAAGACTCCCTATTACTGCTCTAAAGCCTACATACTTGTCAGCTTGATATAGCGTCACAGATGTTGGTGCTGGCCATTATAGGCACTGATCCAGCCCATCCCATCAGAGATGCTGGATGCTGCCTATCCTCTTCAGTCTGCAGAGCACATGCTTTACAGAAGGACTCAGATTTGGATTCTTCTGACCACAGAACAGAGAAGACTGTTGTGTTTCTGGATCCTGGTCACATTCAGCTGCTTCTTTGACCATCAGGTGGTCTGGAGTGTGGACCAGAATGTTTCAGAGAATTTTCAAAACATTACTTTCCCAATTCGTGTCATGTTGTTTGAGAATCAAATATTAATGAAATTTGAAGATCATTGCATTCTGTTTTGATGAAAGCATGAGAATTTTTCAGTCTGTCCATCTACAGAGCCAGCTGTGTATCCCTCAGCACACTCCAGTCCTCTAATTGGTGGTAATGCACCTCTATGCTGGTTGCTAACCACTAAGATAACCCAAAACAACCCAATGAGACCCAAACGGTTGAACTAGCTAAGACAAAATACTGAACTGTTATCAGAAATGTGGAACTAGTTTGTGATATTATTATTACTATACTCAAGAAATTAACAGCATTACAAACTTTCAATTGTGATCAAGATTGAGATGAACTGATACAAAAAATACTTTTCTCCCTGTTGTGGTAAACATGCATAGTAAACCTCTCAGGAAACGGAGTGCTTGTGTTTGCAGATGTTGGAAAGCTGATTCAAGTAATTGTGTGAGGAATGGATGAAAGAGGTTTGCCTTTCTCTCCTCAGGCCTGTCGCTGTGTGAAGTGGGTGATGGTTGGTGTCGTCAGAAACAGCCCCCAACAACTCAAACATCATCAGAGGTGTGTGGTTGGGGTGGGGAGAGTCAACAGCAAGTCTGCATACTGAACTCTCTTTACTTTATTTCACTTCTGCTGGTGTATCTGACTAAATAAGCCAAGTGTAAAATAATTTATCTGTTACAATATTCCTCTCTGTCATTTTTTGAAACTGGACACAATTAAGGTCAATTTCTCTGCTACGCAAACTATCACCCTTGTCCTGACTTATTTTACGCATCTTAAAATGAAAACCATACTTCCAGACTCGATGCATGTCACCACAGATTTCAATACAGAGTTATTTTTGTAACCCTATCAGATCAATCAGCTGATAACGTAGACCTTCAGGCTCTGAGTTATGTAACCTTTCTTGTCTTGATATCTACATTTTTAACTGGAACACAACTCTGTTTGTCCCGCCAGCTTTTAGTCAAGTAAATCAACCACTGAACATTTTGAGGTAACTCTACCTCATTGAATGATCATCCATCAAACTGTACCACGTTTAAGTGCTTACTCAGATGACTGGTTTCCTATAAAAGAGGAAGTTTCCCTCAGGCCGTGTAATTTAGATGTGATCTATGCATGCATTTAGTGAACTACATGAAATAGTTGCTTCTAAAAGACAAAAGAGTTCTACTTTATTCTGCTTCTTAAGAAGTGCAGACGGTGATCAATATCCGTTTTTATATCCATATTGTTTATCCTTTAGATAGGATAAACAAACGGGGTATTAAGCCATTTATACGCTGGTTAAATAACCTGCTAACTCCTGGTTCCACAGTGCAGGGAAAGTGTTTAATCAGCTTTCAGTCCTCTGTAGATGCAGATTTAAAAAGAGTTTGAGTTGGCTTGGCATCAGTCAATCAAACCAGGGGTTCATGTGTTGTTATGGTAGCAAAAATGGCTACAGCTTCTGTTTTTTTCACAGAAACCCTCCAAAATGTCTCACAGAGAGGGTCTGAAGCTGGCAGCAGCAACTTGTGGTTGAAAACAAAAATATTAAAGAAAAGAAAAATATTAAAGAAAAAAATGTTAAAGAGCTGGGGGCTAATTCTTTATCCTGCACCATTTTGAGCCAGACATCACCCCTGCAGTCAACAGTAGTAAACCCGCCTGGTTACCCCAGGTAGTTGTGACTTTCAGCTTCTAGGCCACAGGCGTTCTGCACTCACCAGAAGTAGCTTCTGAAGCTCTCGGCCTTCTCAGACGGACATATTTTCAGTGCAGACATGTACAGACCTCCAGTAAGCTAACCCTGTAGATCCTGTAGAGGTAATGCTGGAGCCGACTGCCTGAAAGTTAGCAAATGGTTTCATAGCACATAGGATAAATGATAACAAATACCAACAACCAATTTTCCCTGACTGTGATCTATACTTTTAAAGTATTTCATTTCATTGTGTTGTAAGTTTCACTTGCGGGTGATTTACTAAGATTGGTAGCGCAAACGTGTTGGAAACACCCTATATAAATGAGGGTTTTGCATGTTTTGTAGTTCACAGCGCGGCAGGTTTGGAGATATTGTAGAAAACTTGGAAAAGTGAAAAATGCATAAATGGAAATACTGCGTGTATCCCCACAAAGTCACAGAAGCTGCTAGTTTATTAAGACATTGATAAGGAGTTACTGCTACCACAGCAGCACTGTATTGATGGTCATTATTGTCCGACCGGACATTAACAAGGGATCATTAGGGTTCAGGTGGCGGTGGGGCTCTAGATACCAGCAAGTCTCAAATGACTTGGAGATAGGGCGGACAGGAAGAGAAAGGAGAGCTCTCCTCCAGCCTCCACTAGGAGCACACTGTGCAAATCAAAGTTAAAAAGTTGACATGGGTAAAAATGTAAGAATAACAAGACACAATGTCAGACTTAATAATGTAATGTAAACTTAACGATTTAACAAAGCGGTGAATATTCTTTCGTTTATATAAACTCTGGTTGAATCGTGGTGTCCATTTTTGATGCATTGATTACTTATAGATTTAAGAATGAAAACTAAATGCCCTGACTCCACTGATCATTTGAAAATGGTGTAAATCAGACAGATGCCGTCTGCACTCCTGTAAAAGGTTTCTTCATCCAGAGAGTTCAGCCAATCTGCACCTGCTTCTCAAAAATGTTAAATAAAGACACAGATTGTGTCCGCATGTCTCATTGAGCATGCAAAGCAAATTTATTTGCATCGGCTCCTCAGTGTTTTGAATATTCTGGGAGAAACTCTCAGAATGCAGATTCATTCAAAGCACACATGCAAAACAGATTGTGTGTGGTATTTTGGTTGGCCTGGCCTTTTTCGGAGATCAGCTGAGACATATTTCTGAGTGTAGCGGTGTTTGCACACGTTTTTAAAAAGCGCAAACCTTTGATAGATCTATGTATTCAAACACTGTACTCGAGTAAAAGTATAACTAATCAGACAAAATGTTCTCTACTAAATGTACCACATTAACCTTTTTTGTTTGGGAAAAAAATTTTGAAACTTAAAGTAGTTGCTGAATATGTTAATGCAGGGGTCTATGATTAAATTGACTGTATATGTTAACATCAGTAGTATGGGCTGTGTCAGATGATGCTGCTGGGAGCACAGAAAATCCCAATCAATTATCTGAAAGGTCTTGCTATGTTTATCTTCTGCTCCACAGTTCAGACTTTGACTCATGATACTGCAACTTACAGTAAAGTTGTTTTTAGGGATGACCTGCAGAGTTAAACGACATTTACAAAGAAGACTCACTGTGGAATCACAGAGTAGTGCTGCTGATGCTGATTCAGTGAAGGAGGGTCTACCATAAACAACTTTGATTGGTTTAGCCGACCAGTTCCCCTCATTGATCATATCAATTCCTTGATGGGCAACACAATTTATTTTTCTATAACATAATCGCATAATTTAAAGTCATCCATCCATCCATCCATCCATTTTCTGAACCGCTTAATCCAAGTGGGTCGCGGGTGTGCTGGAGCCTATCCCAGCTGTCAAGGGGCGAGAGGCGGGGTACACCCTGGACAGGTCG
>JAVQJG010247361.1:0-21103 GCA_036024015.1 Craterocephalus amniculus | reverse complement strand
CTTTGAATTGTCTTGGACCTGAAAAGCACTTTATAAATAAACTTGCCTTGCCTTGACTTATCTATTTAACCATTCATATTATTATTAAATATTACATGTTATTATAATAATTTTATATTATTGTTACCATTGTTATTATCATTAGGCTAGTCATCTAATTAAACTTTTTCTCATTCTTCCTCCTTTTTTATATTCTACAGACTCTTTATGGAGTAGTTTACTTTCATTTTTATATTTTTTATATCTTTCTCCCCTCTTTTTTTTAATATCTTAAATATTTTATCATTATTTCTTGGTAATATTGTTATCATAAGATTCTGATCTTATTTTGCTTAGTTTGATTAATATTACTTCCTGTTCTGATTTTTTTCTTGCATATCAGCTTGTTTTTCTGTGTACAACTTTTCTTTTCGCCGCTGTTTTGTCCAACATGTTGCATGAATAAAACTAAATAAACAAAAAATTAACTGTTTCCTTTGAGCTGCATCATTACCTGCTCCAGGTCTGCGCTGGCGTCCGACTTGGCTGCGAGCTTGAAGAGCTCCTGCTCGTGCATCTTGTTGATCTCCATCAGCTGATTATCCTTCTGCATGATGATGTCTTTGAAGGTCTGGATCTGAAAACCAGCATGGAGACAGGATCAGACCGCAGCGTGGGACTCCAGCCTGGATGCAGTGTTGTGCTGGGAAAGCTTACATTCTGGGTGAACATGCTCTCCTTCTGGGTGTACTGCTCCCTCTCGGAGGCCAGCAGCTCTCTCAGAGAGTCCGTCTGCTCCTGCAGCAAACTGTAGCGCTCCTCCGATTCTCCCACTTTCTTGGTCAGGCTCTGCACCAGCAGCTGCAGCTCCTCCGTCGCTCCACCGTCCTCCACCGCCTGAAGGGACCGCAAACATATTCATGCTTTAACTCTGACAACTAAAGTAGTTGTGGAAGCTTCCAGCAGGAATGAATAGAGAGATAAGTCTGACCTGTTGCTGTGCTGCAGGTGTGATGGGTTGCTCTCCAGCCAAACCCATCTGCAGGTGGACGATGTACGCCTCTTTTTCTGCCAGTCTCTTGTCCCTCTCTGTCAGCATAGCATCCATTTCCTCACCTCGCTGCCGCCCACACTCCAACTCCCTCGTCTGCAAAAAATTAGAAAGACTTGGATTTAACAAAAAAACAAAACCTTTTAACAGTTTCCAAATTTTCCATCTTAAAAATTTATCTAAGACATGTTCTTTTTATTTACAAAGTTTACAACACTGATCACAAAAATATCTCATATCTAAAAAGGAGTAAGCAGAAGTTAAAACTTATTTGTAATTTCTACAGTATTTCTACTGTACAATATGCCATGCAACTGTCACACAACTCAAATTTATAACTTCACAATAAGAAACAAAAAATTCACACACACATCCCCCCAGCTCCCAACACAACATAAATAAATAATTAAATCAAAACACCACAAAACTGAAAACAATCTGATATACAAAAAAAAGGAAAATCTGAAATAAGGATTACAAAACAAAAGGAAAATGTTTAGAGTTTAAACATTAGCTGTGTTTCCGTAACAGTTTTTTGCAAAATAAAAGCAAAATTTCAAAAATTGACAAAAGTACAGCTGAAATATACCGATGTTCCCAATGAATGGAGTTTAGTGTATCAGCTGTAACTCTAATAAAATCTCCTTACCACTCTAAGGATGTTAGAGATATAAAATGTTTCATATTCTGGAGCATTTCGCTGTTTGTTATCAAGAACAAATGTTTTATTTTATTGTTCAGTTAATTGAAAATATCCCCGTCTCCTCCTCCGTTCATACAGTTCGCGGCATCTTCACTGTAAACAAACTGGTCATGTGACCCGCTGTGTCGGAAATGCAGAGAAAATGTTTTGTAAGTTTTGTTTTGTAAAATGATTCGATGGAGATACGTCTGAAAAACCTCATGAGAGTGAAAAACATTTAGCGATATTTGAGTGGTTTTTCAAAATAAACGTTTCCATTACCAGATTTTTATTGTGATATTTAGGTTTCGCATCAAAGTTCACGTGTTAACTTTGACAGCCCTAACATATATCTTATGAGTAAAATATTCTGTTTCATGAGGTTATTTTTTTAAATAAATCTCTTGAAGCATGGCTGAAAAGCAAAGTCTGACTTTCATTGATTTTACTTCAAGAATTTTTATTTATTATTACTTTCGTCAGATTCAAGTTATTTCTGCAACCATTCTGAGTTTTTCTTTCTTTAAAGGTGTTACAGAGCTTTTTAAAACAATTATTTGCAATATTAGATGTAAATGGGTTCACTGCCCCATAAGCTAGGATTAATTAAAATCACCATCATCAGATGCATCACGACTGGCTGGATATGATGGAGAGGAGTTGATCTATCGAGCAGAGGTTAGACGTCATGGTGTCATTGCAACAAGCAAAACCAACTCATGGAGAGGAAACTCATTTCTGCAGACCACAGCAACAAGATTGAACAGCCAGCCATCAGACCCTCAGATCCTCACTGACCACCTCATGCTCCTGCCATCTGGCAGGCGGTGCAGACGCATCCAGACAATCTCACCCACAAGCCGTCAGGAAACCAAAGCAAGTTAAAAACCGCAATAAAGCCTTACTTTGGTTTCCAGCTCCGCTTCTCTTTGTGCCAGCTGCTGTTCCAGATCTACAACCTTCCTCTTCAGCAACACAATCTTCCCCCTGCTGGCCTGATCTCCTTCTGACGAACCCTAAAAGGAAGCAGGAAATGTCTTTAGATGATAGCCATGAGACTCCTGGATGCTTCTGTGCCTCATGTGTTTGCATGCTGACTTATAAAAGCGTGTCTTTTCCAGCTCGTACCTTCTTGCCGTGCGTCGGCGTCCCCGGGTCTCCGTTTTTCTTCTTCAGCTCCTCCAGCTGCGTTGTCAGAGACGTCACTTTGGCTTTGTTTTGGAGACGTAGTTTGGATAATTTGGCCTCACATGCTTCCTTCTCCACCTGAGATAAAAACCAATACATGGCTTATTAGCCTAAATAAAATCAGCTGTTACACCTCGATGTAAAGAATAAAGACATCAACAATGCAAGGATTCACAGTGGATCGCATGTTCCTGTTTGTTTGTGCTTCTCATCTGGTTTCCAGGCCTAAACACTGTACTTAGCTCTAATTGCACATTCCTGTCTTTATTATTGTATAGCTGGTGTTGACTCCAGGGCTTAATAGCTAACATGTTCTGAGTTTAACTTGAATAATCTGAGTCAGAAACTGACAAGGTTCAACATGACAAACTGGCTCCGGCTTAGTCAGAAACCAGTCAGTGGGAGAGAAGCCATCCACACTGTCAAAATTAACTCACAGAGGACATAATTAACATTTTCATGTTATATAAACACAGTGAAGGAGGCTCCACACCAAGACCGAGAAACAGTCATCCATTATTAGAATAAAAAATAAAATCAATAATATTTCGAAATAAAAAGCTCAGCAGAGTAAATTAATCAAAATAAAAGTGCAATAAAACAAAAAATATTCAAAAATTAAACGAAAAATAAAATAAATTTTAAAAACCAAATAAAATTTAAATTAAAAGGATAAACACAATAAAATTAATATAAATCACAGTAAGCAAATCTAAACAAAAACAAAATTGTAAAAACTCAATTAAAAATCTAAATAAAATAACAGATTAATAAAAAAAATAAAACCAAGGTAAACAGAGTAAAATAAAATACAATTGCAAAAATTAAACTGAAAGAAAAGAAAAAAAATGTATTCAAAAAATATTAAAACATTATAAAAACAAAACAAAACAAAAAAAAAAAAAATTTAAAAAAAATAATTTGATGAGGAAACATCAAGACCAAACCTTCACTTGGTCATCTTTAGAGCGAAGTGCTGCATCCTTCTCCCGGATCATTTCCTTCAGCTGAGAGACGAGCTGCTCGGTTTGGGCCAACCTCTCTGCCATTTCTTCTACACCCACCTCTCCACCTCCAGCAGGCCTCTCGGGAGAGCCTGGACCCTAAAGGAAGACCACAACATGATGCACACATGAATGACCAACATTAACTTTGAGACGTATTTACTGACACTAATAAAACATCGACAATTCTGCCTCATTTCAGGATATATCTGAGAACTCGACTGTTTCAGTCAAGATCTGTGCAATGTTTTCAATCTATACGGTTCTAGGCACAACGATGACAAAGCAAAGAGGTCAGGGATACAGGGCGGATTAAGCCGGACCAGTGGGTCCCCAAACAGGAAGTGGGACCTGACTGTCTGAGTCAAAGCCCAGAGCTCAGCAGTCTTACTAAGTCCAGTTTATCTGAACGTGAAATAGGCTACAGAGCTTTAGCAGGGTAGATGGGACACAATGGAGAAATTCACATGTTAAGTCTCAGCCACATCCAGCAGAGGTTTTTAAGGTTTGTAGAACGTAATGAGGTGCAATCGTTTACAACGTGTTTTTCAGTGATTTATCAATTTTCTTCATCACTTATTTAATCATCGTTATTGCTCCGTCAAATAACAAACACCTCAGTCGATGAAACGCAAACACAGGTGGACTTACCCCAGATCCAGGCTCTCCCTCTTCTCCAGAAAACCACTTCAGCATGGTTACGTTTGATCTGAAAACACAAAAAATTATTCAGGACCAAAGATATCTATAACTTCGGCCTATGTGTGGACAAGATCAGCCCTCACTATCCATCGATTTTATCGATTTATTCGAATTTGCTGTTAATGAGGATTTAATTTTTTGAAAATCCCATTTTTCTGAGTTGGAAATATTTTGCCGAAGTTGCCTTCCCTCACCTGTAAAACTGTTTGCGTGAAAGTTATATTTTCATTGTTTACAGTGTCTGGGCCTGCCAGTTTGTTTTACAAGTTTGTTTCACAATTTGAATTTAGGTCAACTCCCTGGATGGGTGATTGAAATAATAGCATGTTTTCCCATAAAATATATTATTTGTGATTTGTTTTCAAGAAAAAGAGAGAAGGATAAAAAAAAAAATCGATTAAAATCGAAAATTGGATTTGGTTTTAGAAAATCTGAGATTTTATTTTTTGACCATATCGCCCAGCCCTACTTTTTATTCTAAGAGATGAAAGTAGTGGTCATGTAGTCCTCTATATTAGGGAACAGCATTTGATGAAATTGACTCAATCAATTATAAGGAGAATCAATGATCGATTATCAGTTCATCATTAATGTTTCTACATTAAAATTCAATATTTATTGCACATGTTGAAATGAAGTGGAAGTAGGAAAAACCCAGTGTGTTTCCTTATTTAGACTTTTATTACAAAATGGACAATTATTGTGTCTGTTTAATGCAATTTATTCAGTGTTTACACTGGAAAATATGCTTTTACACACAAGTTCAGCACAAGTCTAAGGATGCATTTGATTAAATTGATTAAAAGATGAAGTAATTGATTAAAATCTCAACAATCTTAATAATCAATTAATCAATTGTCGATTAATTACGCCCATTCCAACACTATATTACACTTAGAATAAGTAAATACCCATATCTTTAATGTTTGTGTGATTTGCTTAACAAATATGTATTAAATAATTACTAATTTCCTTTAATAATTCCCAGCGTAAATTCACTGAAGATAAATTAATCCATAAAGGGGAACAGATAATATTTGATTTCAGAATCTAAATGATCAATATGATGATGCAGCTGCAGTTTGTAGACTTGCAGTTTGGCTAATTGGCTGCATGCACATTTAATTTGCAGATTTACACCAAACATGAGGAAAGCGCTGATGTCCGAGACAGAAACAAGCGGCAACACACTGAAATCTGAGATGTAAACCCAGATTTAGAGCATTGATTAGATCATTATTTCATTTTTAAGTGTCTCATGTTTAACATAAACATTTTAATAGTGGGACCAAAACTGAAAGGAAACTTGAGGCTGAGAAACACACAGATGATGTTGCACGCACCACAAGGCTTCCTTATTAAAATATTCATCACCATCGTACAGTATCAGGGCTCATTTAGTCAGGCTGGCTGACAAAGCAAGCCAAAGGTCTGCTAAGTCAGTCATGTGATCATTGAGCCAAGCTTTAATCATATTAAAAGTGAAGCATTAATCTGCAGCAACTCTGTTTTAAATCACACAGGCAGGTATTCCTCAAACAATCACAAGCCTTCTTCAGGCAGATTCTGGGCTTGGATTAACCCTGTCGGACGGCTGGATCAGGCACATCCATTCAGCTGCAGAGAGGTCCAGCCCACGTGACGCAGGAGAAAAATTCAGGTCAAACTGGTTGTCTCAGACATACCACAGCCAGCAGGTTAAAAAGCTCCAACACACCACTGTGGCTTTCTACGGATACATTGGATTGCAGCATAAATCAATCACACAGTGAAAAATCATTTGGCATCTTATGCTGAGTAATTATCAGAGTGTATAAAATAAAATTTCTATTTATTTACTATTTATTACTTGCTGTTTAGCTATAAATCTCCATGTCTACTTAAGACATGAGCAGATTATGGTTTATAAACCCAGCTCAGATAGCTTTTGAAACACATAAAGACGTGCAAGTCTGATAAATGTGTAGCATTCAGGAGCCCGAAAGGCCACAGACACCACGTCTAAACACGGTCCAACCATCAGTCCAGCGTCACCTAAAGTTGGTCGACGTTAGCAATGGTTAGCTAAGTTACTAGCATGAATCTCTTTATGAAAGATCAACTGGTCATACTGGTCTAACGCTGAACGGTATTTCTTTAGGAAGGCCTTGGGAACTGGAACACATAAGTCAGACAAGTATTATTCATAAATGACCGGTTAAAGCTAATGCTAATGCTAACTAAGTCCTGGTCAGTGTTGTAGCTACATGCTAACTTACTAGCTGGCTCTCAGTTGCTTGTAGTTCATTAATTGAATTCGCTCTGTCATGTCATGCACTTTGCACCGGGTAAAACACTGCTATTAAGTGCTCACCTGTTTCACAAGTTCATGTAGAATCCCCCTGTAACACCGCTTTACTGAGAAAATTTCTTAAAGTTACATCTTATTCTATTTAGCGACGAAATTGCAAACGGGACAGGGCGATGCATTGGTCACATTTGTCAACAGACAACTGAGAAGACTCTGCGCCTGCGCAGTTAACGATGACAGGATAGCGGAAATCCGTCCGTTCCCTTCTTCATCTGTTCAAAACTGATGTTTTCCTTAAATGTAATGAATATAAATTAATATGATCCAAGCCACAGAGCAACAGCATAAAAAACAACCCTCTGTTTGGGTTATTATTCGTTTTACCCTTTAGAATTTTCCAGTTGTCTTTCTAAATGTGTATCAAAGAACAATGAAATGATAAGATAAACACCGTTTATAACTTCCGCTTTCGTTAAACTCTTTGGCAGAGGGTTGTGTGCGAGGATTTTCAGCTTCTTTACAAACGCATTGGATCTTTACATTGGAAAGTATGTTTGTGAAATATTCCAAAAAACATCTTGACTGAAGGCATGGACTTTTTCCAAAAGATATTTTCGAATCGTTCTTTTCTTTATGTTTTCAGTGATATGATTCTCTTTTTAATTTTTTCATTTCTAGCCAGACCTACAAACTAGATGCTGCATTTTATGCTGTAGGCTATATTCCGTATGAAACACAGCTGCAATATCCTCAATAATCTCTGTACCTGCATTTCCATTTCCATTTCCACGATGACCTCCATTTCACCAGCAGTTATTATACCACATCTACTAATGTTGTTTTAAATGTGAACGCAAAGCCTCTATCCTTTCGAGTGAACTGCAAAATACTAAAAGCAATTCAATGTGCTTTACATAAAAGAACAAAAACAGAAATAAATTAAATTAAAACATGATAAAAGGCAGTACAAGATAATAAAATCATATAAAACAGATACATTTAAATTATTCAAATCAAGCCATTCTGTAATGTGGAAGTATTAAAACAATAAATTTTTCTCTTGAAATTGTCAAATTTAATATTTTTAATCATGCTATTCATAACAAATTAGAGCAAATATTTTTAGATTGTTATTATTATTACAAATTATAAATAATTAAATAAATAAATAGTGTGTGACAATTGAAAAAAAAAGATATCAGAGGTTTCTTAAATTAATGTAAATCAAGTCTTATCTGAAATTAGACGATTATTTCATGATCCGTTACCGAACTATGGATTTGGCCTACTAAACATTAATATATAATTCAGGTTCCTGAACTGTCTGAAGAGGATTGTGTTAAAAAAAAATGCGATTTTTCTTTGGAAATCACCTTGTTGCTGCAAAAATAGCTAGTATTTTTTGGCTGCCAGAATGTTTTATCTTTGCTGTTTATCTCAGATTAAACTAAAGACATGAAAAAAATAACTGTGATGCTGCAGAACTGTTAACCAAGAACAAGAATGTCTGCTTGAAAGAAAAATATGAATAAATAAGAGCTGGATCAACACTGCTCATTGCCTTTTCAGCTCAGTGAAATCACTATATGCGGATTAAAATGCATTGATTAAATCAAAGTATTTCATTAATACTAGTGGAAAGCGCTGCCGTTTTCCCCCCTTTGGTCTTAAACATCTGATCGTACGTGTAAAATGCATTAATAAAGCCCTTTATGTGTCATTCTGCATGAAAATAGCTTTATAAATAAAACTGGATTTGATGTAAAACAAGGGAACGCGTTGGCATAGAAACGACTAACCAAAACGGCGCAGTGTGTGAAAAACCAGCTGGAAGGAAAGTGAGTCTGAAAGACCGAGTATCGTTTAATTCTGCCAAAAAACCCAAGAAAAAAACGGATGAGGATGTTTGCGAAGCTCAAGGAGCCGCGTGCGGAGTGAGTTGTGTCCGGGAAGGTGTTTGTGAAGCCAAACTGTTTGCGCCATCACGCTAAACTTTGTAACGTGTGTGTGTGTGTGTGTGTGTTCACAGATGGAGAACCAGCTCCAACAAAGGTTCCAGGACAAAAGGAAATGTATTTTTATCCTGGTCGGAAATGTACCAGATGGAAAAGGAGAAGGACGAGGTCGAAAAGAAATACGAGGAGCGCAAACAGGTGGGAAATCAAGCCTGAATGTCTAAAAATGTCCACTTCCGCTCCCCTGTAGCCCCGCCCCCTTCACGTGTAGACGGATGCGCGCTCTCGTGTGCTCGTACCACGGAATCACTACGGAAAGTGTCAAGGTCAAAATGTTTAGTTTTTCCCAATCCCAAGAAAAAGTCGAGCACAGCTACTCTCGGCTTGTATAGAAACAGAGCAAAAAATGGGGGTAAAAACAGGAAATTGTGATTTAGGCAGTAGAGGATAATAATAACAACAATAATAATAATAGTAATAATAATGATGATAATAATAATAATCATTTTGTCTGTTTTGTTTCTCAGTATTTGGTGAGTGTGGAGCAGCGCATTAAAGAGCTGGAGAGGAGCATTAAAGAAAAAGAGGAGTGCTTCTGCAGCTACGAACTCGTCCTTAAGGTTTGTTGGAAACACACACCTAACGCTGGATCTCAGCTGTGGCAGAGACGATTAACCTTGTGATTCCTGTCTCTCTGTCCAGGAAAAAGACTTTCAACCTCTCAAAGAGAAAGCAGAGAGGGAGATTAAGCAGGTGCAGGAAAATGAGAGGATAATAGAGAATATGAAGATGGAGATCGCAGAGATGGCTGAGCGGAAAGAGGAACTGCTTCGTCAGGTGGAAAAGTACTCGGTGTACAGGGCCTTCGTGGAGAAGGTGGTCCAACAATCTCAGGTAGTGAAAAATCCTTCTTGTCCTACCGTCCATTTGCTAAACAATTTTTAAACAGCATGATTTCCTCCAACCCTGAAGCTCACAGGAGACGATGGACTGTGGTTTTACTGGTGCTGACGGTCAGACGTGGAGCTGCAGCTGCTTGAAAAAATAACTATAAAACTCTCCTTTGCTGCAGCAAGATTTCCGGTCCGCTTGCTGGTTTTTATCTGTATAGAAAGATGCTCAGTGGTGACCTTTAATCATTTCAACACCTCCGTTTTGTTTTTGTTTAAGTGAAGAACTGTAAAAATGTAAATATTGAACTCTTAAGTTACATTTGCTCAGAAATTGTGATGAAACCTCTTTATGTATGTAAGTCTCTGAGATGAAAGTTTTTGTGTTTTGTTTTTTTCCTTTATTTATTGGAAAGCTTAAGCTCCAACAGAATTGGTTGTGTAAAAAGGGTTGGCATAATAGGCATTGGCTTCAGCCGACACCTTTTTGATTAGCCATATCTTGTGTTTTTCTTTTTTCTTTTCTCCTTTTGTCTCCTTGTATCTGGCTTGAAGTCATAATTATGAGATTATAAAGTCAATTATAAGTGCTGGAAATGGGCTTGTATGCCTTCAGGCTGGTGCTTGATGAGAGGCAAGGAAACTGCATGGATAGATGGAGCTCTTTTTCTATTTCTTGGCCTGTCACAGGTTCTTTCTCGCATGTGTTGACTAGTTATCGGTATGCAAGGTGTATTCAGATGCTTTGATCAGACAGTGACATTTATTCTCTGTGTTTAAAGTTTGAAGACGTGGATGAGCTGGTGAGTCATCTGGAGAACCTGCTGCGGACCAGAGACAGTCTGCTGGAGAAGAGGAACCAGTTGGAGGAGCATAACGACGAGCAGAGAAATAAGCTGCAGACGCTGGAGGACCAGCACAAACTGCTGCTCCTGCAGAAGAACAACGAGCTCTCCCAGCTCAGTTCGGAGCTGGATCAGGCTCGCTCCGTCACTCTAACCTGGGTACCAGACATGATCCGCAGTCCCAGTCCCAGTCCGACTCTTCCTCAATGTTTCTGTCTTCATACAGGAAAGAAAGTGGGACCACATCCAGGAAACGGCTGCGAAGAAGACTGTGGAGGTGGGTCAGATTAAGATGGCCACCCTGAACCTGTATGAAATGACCGGTGGGGTCGTAGGACCTGAAGGCGTGGACATCAATGACACAGATGGACAGCTGAATCAGGTCGGTACCCTCAGGAGCAGGAAGAGCTGCTGCAGCAGCAGAAATTTACCATCTTTTTTCTGTCATCTCTCCCTTAGATCAACATGTACATAAAGGACCTCAATGACATCATCAAACAGTATCAGGCTTCATTGGTAGAAAATAACCCTGATGGAAAAAATCCGAGCCAAACAACAGAAAACAAAGAAGGAAAAAGCGAAGGTTAAGATTTTACATCCAGATGTAAATGTTCCGACTGCAGTAGAATATCATTGTGTAAATAAAGTGCACAGTTTCATCATTGCCTTTTTTATTCTTATTTTCTGAAAATCTTTGATCTGTTGATTAACATGGTGCTTCGATGCAGGACACTGAACCCCACGTTGCCTCCCGATGTGCCTATCGGGCTATGTTTGCACTAGAATGTATTACCAAACGTTTAACTTGCCGTTCAGAAGGAAAGCAGCAAACTCAGAGTCTGAGACCTGTGCTGTAAGGTAGATTCATTTCTACACAGAGCTGTAAATCAGGCAACTCCTAGATGTAAATATTCATTTATTCAAAATTGGGGATATACTATTTTAAATAAAAAACCAGTAAAATGAATCCTTTTATCCTGCTCCCCTTCAGATGATCTAAAGATGTTTTATTTTTGAAAAAGTCATTGTTTTGATGGAAAAGTTGAAGCTACAACCTTTATGAATGTGTGTGAATCGGTGAATAAATATTAAACGAAATGAAAAATGAAATGAACACACTCTTGTTTCAGTTGTGGAAAGGTCGTGAAGAATCCTCCATCATCTTCATGAGCTCGTGCAGAATTATAGAAATATGATCAGCAAGTGATAAAAGAAGAGTCCCCGTGGTTAAACGACCGTACTGGTATAGCACTTTTCTGGTCACATGACTACTCACACCTTTGCACCCGTTCACGCAGCACTTACATTGACATTCATACCCCCGGTAGGCACATCGGGAGCATAGTGAGGTTTAGTGACCTTCCCAAGGACACTTTGACCTTCAGTCAGGGTAAGCTGGAAATATGACCTCCAACTCTCTGGCAGACAGCTGCTCTTTCTTCTGAGGTAAAGCCGCCCCAAAATCAGACCCACTTTTACTGACTAGAGACCTCAGAGCGGAGACAGGGCGAACTTGACTTAGCCATCACCTCACCAGCATGTTTCCATTGACCCTAGAAGTTCGCGAAAACTAAGTATCGCGATGAAAATCCGGAAATGGAAACACCTATTTTTCTAAAAACCTCTTAAATATCGCTATAAAACTTTTACGCCTTCATGAGGAGCTTTTTTTTAGACGTATCAATATAGAATTATTTTGCATAAATATAATGGAAAGATTTTTTCTGCATTTCCACCTCACTGCACGTGATGTGGCAGGGTCACATGACCCGTTTGTTTGGAGTAATGATGGCACTGAATGTATAAGTGTAGTAAGAGACAGGGATCTTTTTACAAATAATTAAATAAAAAAATAAAACCTCCATCCTTGATGACAATTAAGAGAATTGCAGCTTATACACTAAACACCATTTATTAAAAAGACCGGCATATCGCAATGTACTTAGTCTTAATTTTAGAAATATCACTTTTATTTTGTGAAAAACTCTCATAGAAATGCAACTAATGAGAAAATCCACCGAAGTTTAGCTGTGTGTCTTTTTAACACATAGAAGAAGACAGTACACACCTGTAGCACCATTATGGCTGCACCTGAGGCCACTGGATCAGCTCACAGATGAAAACATGCTGAGCACTGAACAGTCATTTCTATACCCATCTTCACCAGCAGATGTCAGTAATCGTTACACCATGAACCTTTAGTCTGAGTATTTAATGGCAGCTGTCAGTCACACACACACACATACACACACACACACACACACACACACACACACACACAGTCTCCGTTACCCCATTAGACCTTGTTTTGCATGTAGTCTGACCTGCTGGCCTTTTAATCTCTTTGCCTAACAGTAATGTATGCTTTAACTCGACAAATCCCTCCATCCACCCCTTAAACACTAAATGGTTGTTTTTTTTCTTTTTCAAATAAATGTTAAATTAAAATCATACAGGTTAGATGGCAGCACAATAATAATCTAAATTCTCAAAAGGAAGCTTGGTGAAACCTGAGGATATCATAATGACAGGTAAAGAGCTTTAAAGGCTAAGAATAGGGAGTCAGACTAAATCCATACGGGAAAAGCTCCCATAAGGTCTGCATAAGTCATGCGCTGTCCCTGACTCACAGAGCTGTAGTCTTGTATAATGAGTCCAAGCATAAAGCTAATGTATCAGGCTGATTAGGCTGATTAACACAATCAGCACGGCAAGCAATGAGAGTAAAGAGGAGCCTGACAACCAATACAATTTTCTGTTTATTTGCACTTTAACAAATGTAAAGAAGCACAGATTCGTGCAAATGGTTTACAGCCTCTGGATTCTTAATGTAGAGTTTATTTAAAAGTATTTACAAAACAATGACCTTAAAACAGCCGTTCAGGTGAGGAGAAATTCCACTGATGGATTGAATGGCTGGTTTATAGGCACACATTCACATTAAATCATGTGAGGACATCTTAAAAACAAAACAACACTTCTCTCCTCAGTAATTATGTGTCAATAAATGGTGTTGTTGAGGTAACTGCTGTTGCATTTATCCCTGCTGAAATCTGCCCGGGCTCCTGCAGGAAACCAATGTCAGCCTGCCTACATTTGCAAAGGGTTTGCGCAGCGTCATTGTCTCAATAAAGACCGCTGTTGCAACATGAAAGCAAATTATTACGTTTTTGGCCAGAGACATGCAATGAAAAATGTAAACAGAAATAATCATACAAGTGACAAAATCATGTAGTTGTGCTAAATTTGGTTGAATATTTGTGATTTTATACTTTAGTTGCCGAGTTAAGGACTCCACTTGGCTGCTGACCTGGGGGAGTTCATACGGTTTCCTTCCCTGCATCTATGTTGGTAGGTCCTGCAGACCAGTAAGGCTGTGGTTATGCAGGAGCTAAAACTACATCCTCATAGCCAGCTTTGCTTTTTTCTTGCAACACATCAGCTTCATAAACAGAATTTTCTTTTCCTGCCTAATACGTCCCAAAACCACTACAAGGAGCGATTTAAAGGAGCCAAGGCTCCAACTTGGGGACACTGCTGTAAAACATCCACACGCTCCCACTCGCTCACATTTTAAATAAAAATAAAACATGTAACCACAACTACGCTGATGATACTCGAGTCTACATATCATCTTACCAAGAGACTATAATCCAGTCCAAACACTGATCAATCGCATCGATCAACATTACAGACTGGGGGTGCCAGAACTTTGTCTCGTTTTATGGGGCAAAAGCTGAATTTATGGGTTTGTGGGCAAAAGAAGAAAGAATAAAGGTAACAACTCAACTTGAAACAGCAAAGTTCAACACGAACAACAAAGCCAGAAACCTGGGGTGGGATTTCCTGTGCTTCATTTCAGAGAGTTAGCATTAGCATGTTGTGGACCAGTAGCAGATGAAGTGGGTTTCTGGATTAGACATGATTTACCACCAACACCCCTCCGTTCATTTACCAATAACTGTTCACAGTAAACCGGATAAGTAGCTGCTTTTGAAGGAAAACAGTCCATGAGTTAATTTCTCCTTTAACTTCCTTTAACTCTTCTTTAACGTCACAGTGGTGGCTGGAGATGTCCAAAGACCTACACATCCTTGTCGTTCATCAGCCGCATGTTGTTTTTCTCCCATTTTAAGGAAATAAGTCCTTGATAAATTAATTCTCCTCAACAAAACAGAAATAAATGATGGAAGCATCACAATAAGGTTCCCAGATCCATGCAACATGGACGCTTGAGGATGCTTCACATATAAGGCCGATTTTTTACCCCCAGTCTGGTGTTCAGGCATTTATCACAACTCAGGAGTCTCTCTTCATCTGTCTTATGAACCATTCAGCAGGTCCAATGTCCACTTTGACTTGTTCCATCACCCATGGGTCCTTTTCAGCCCCTTCAATGAATTCCTCCAAAGATATTTGATCTAAAAGGGTAAAAGAGACCAGAATGAGAAACATGGTGAACAATTCACTAAAGGATGGATTTATAATGGAGTTAACAGATCTTTATCTTTTTATTTACGTATCATCTTTATCCCTTCCTTAAGGAATGCAATGAGACCAGAACTTAGTTCTTTTACAGGACTGTCAATGATATAATATCAACATCTGCCCACTTCTACAGCATATTAGGCATGTTATACATGAACATGTTGCAATTTGTAAAAGAAAGATTATTCAAAACTACTTTGCAGCGTTAAATATGCAGGTTTATTTGTTTTGATCATTTTGAGAAGGACATGTAGATGCCCAGAAAGGGTTATATATATAAAGTTTTAAGTCTTTATTTAAAGAAATGCTATAATCTGGGCCATGGGCAAATGAGATAACTTTCTATTCTGCTGATTCATAGTTAAATAAAACCATTGGTTTTTTTTTAATTCTTTAAATTTCAGCTCAACATAGAATGATCTGTTTGGAATTCATCTTTTCTTTATTTTTATGATACAAAAAAGGCAACTTACTGTCTCCGTTCTTGTCAATCAGTTCAAATATCCTGTCACAGATGTCATCAATATTTTCTGTCACACTCGGATTCTCATGCCGCTTTATCTTGTTGATAATCTGAATAGATGGAAAGAAAAGGCATGGTAATGTCAATACCTGCACAAACTTTTCACATGCAACACAAGGTTTTTTTTTTTCTTTTTTTTACTCAAGCAAGCTTTTCAACCCTTTAGTATTCAACGGAAGCATTTGTTAGTTTACTCGTCTGTCTGAATGAAATGGCATCTCACCTCAGTATCGTGTAGACGACATGGATTAGTTTTTCTTTTTCCTTCCTTCCATCTATGCCTCCATTAACCACCTGACCAGGCAGCGTAGCACAAATTTCCATTTCTATGCAGATGAAACCCTGCTATACTTGGAAGTAAATCTAAAATGCTTCCTTGTACGACCTACATGTCTCAAGACAGAATCCTGGAACGCTTTAATTTTTTGCTTCTATGTTCTTTCTAAACTGCAGTAATTCTCTTTAATGGCTTTAACCTTGACCTCATGTACTACTGTACTTTTTGCGTTGACTAGGATTTGTCCTCTAAGGCACTCAAAGGGCTTACTTTGGATCTATGATTGATCCACTTCTCATTCATACTTATGTGTAGCCTCGGCTGCACCTCTGACCACCTTCAAAACATTCATGCTCATTTGTACAGCAGCAATGCCAACCACTGTTCAACTAACAATTGAAAACAACGTAATGTGGAGGTACTGATGGTTTTAAAATTTGTTTGTATTGTCAGAAGTGTAGACTTGTAGGCACCTAATAAGTTAGAAAAAAAAAACTTTCATGCTTAATTTTGCTGTATAGGTTAAAAATAACATTCTTTCACTTCCAAATTTCCACATTTACAATATTTAGAGACATTTTTACTTATTTATCCAAAAACATAATTTTATGGAGTAGAATTTTCAAATTTGTCTTAAAAGTCAAACATGTAACCTTAATTTATCGGTAATAAACAGTATTTCAGTGTTTTTGTATTGAAGTTTGCCTGAATTGAATTGATGTCAGTCCTTATTTTATAGTATTCATATTCCGATGTTTTTTGTGGAAGATATAATGATCTTTTATCTAAATTATTGTAATTCGTATTATAAACAATAAATAAAGTTAACATTTTGCACTGAGAGACTATTTCCAGAATATGAAAAGATCTAGAATTCAAAGATCCATTGCGACATTTTGTAGGTCATGTTCTGAACATCTGAATTACTAATTAAACAAGTTCTTTTTTTAATTTACCCAAATAAGCTCTTGTAAATGTGTATTATGTTTGATACAGTTTTTGAGACATTGAGACAATGGTAAGACCGTTGCTTCAAACCCTGTTCAATCAATCTTGTGCATGTCTTCTGTCCCCTGGTGGACAAACTTTGTCCTGCAATAACTTTGACTTAGTAATTAAAAGCAAATATACAAAAATTATTTCTCTCTCTTTTTTACACTTTCTTAAAGAGACAAATAAAATCTTCCAATAAGAAATAAAAACATATTATTTCTCCACAATTTTTCTTGGGTCAGGCATAAACAGGTAAAAAAAAACATTTGATTAAATTGGTGACCAGAGGACTTACTTTGACAATATGTTTGACTTCCTGCCTGGTTAGACAGCCATTCCCATCTCTATCATAGACTTTAAAAGACCATTTCAATTTGTCCTCCAGCTTCCCACGAAGAATTAAGTTCACTGCTGCTACAAATTCCATAAAGTCTATTTTCCCATCCTAAAAAGAGGAAAGGGGAGATTTGACAGTGAATATTTACCATCATTTACATTCAAGGGGTCACCATTACAACATATCCTTACCTGATTTGCATCAAAGGATCGAAACACAATTTCCATGTAGGCTAATTCCTCTTCTGAAGAGGTGCTGCTCACTCCAAAGATTCTCTTGAACTCGTGTAGATGAAGGTTTCCACTGGGACATACGGTGGCAAATTTACCGTAGAGCTCCTGAATGTCCTGAAGAGTCACTTCAGCATCCGAGTTGCTCTCTGCCTGGCCCATCATTTTAAAAACAGAACTATATATAAAAAGTTCCTCAGTGATGAAACATCCTTGTCAAAGCAGCCGAGCTCCTGCATAGCCAACAATCCATGGCTTGTGCTTTCTCCTGCACTCTGAGCTATTTCCAGAGCGCCTCGTGAACAAATCCAATTTAATCTTCACCTATGCTAACCAAATCCTCCCCCATCAACACCAGTTTTACTCAATGATTTATACGTTTTGAATACCAGTTAGATCCCTTTACGGTGAGCTAAAGGTTGTCTAATGAGACTATTTACTTGGATGGTGATCAACAAATCTGGAAAGAGAAGTAGATCCACCCCCACCCGCAGACCCACTGAGAGATTAAAAGACTGAATGCATTAAGATGTGAGTGTGAGTGTAGCCCGGCCAAATGTTTTGATCCAGTGAAGCCGTCTGGGTGCAGTTTACCCAGTATGACCTGTCAGGGTACTGGAGATTTAAAGCTCTTATCTGTTACCAAACCACATTCACGTGAACCGTTGGAGCGCTGCAGTCAACCAGCTGTTTGAACAAGACTCGTTTTTTCTGCAGTTTTTACAGACATAAAAAAAACTTGGACATCATCCATGAACTTTAATGATCTACAACTTTAATCCTGATCAGTTGCTGAGTCTGCTTTGATAAAGTTGTAATACCTTCTCCCGTCCACCAGATGTCCTCAGTGTCCTTTTAACCCTGCTTCAGCCAACTCACATGTTCTACTCTCTCGCAATACCTCTCTGGCCTACAGGTTCATAATAAGTTAAGGATATTGTGAGAGACTTGGTGGATGTCATACATCTGTGTTAAATATTAAACAAATAGTGTTTCTTCTCATGCAGTTTTAGTAATATCAATGGAAACAAAATATGGAAAATACTACTTTGTAAACAATAATGGCAATATCCTGTGTTGTTAATTGAGCATATGAAAGTATATAAAAAGATATAAAAATATATATGCATATGTATGTATATATCGGGGGTGCTACAATAGACAAAATTTACTGTTCAGTTCATTTTTTTAGTGTCACAGTTCGAAACAAAAGAAAAGAATTTTCATGCTATTTTACTTTTACATACTTTTTCGATAGAAAATGATATTTAAAACCATTTTTTACTTGTATTTTTTAATTTAGTTACAAACATTTGTTTAAACACTTAAGAACAGTTTTTTAATCCAATATTGTAATATTTTAATCATGGTCAGATGGTCTTCAGATTTTTCCATCATCAGTGTAATAAAAACATAACCTGGCTTTCACAAGGGTCTGTTTGTCGGCCGGTTTGTCGAATTTAAGATTAAGATTAAGATTAAGATCTTTTATTGATCCCAAAATGGGGAAATTACACTGTTACAGAGGCTAAAAAAACATTAAAGACACAATGAAGAAAAGGCATTAAATAATATACAAAAAATAGTAAAATAATAATGACAGAAAGAAAGAAAAACAGTATTTATATACACAGCCTCATCCAGTTTGATGTGCAATGGTGAGGTGTTATTGCATAGGTGAATATGGATGAACAAAAAAATAAAAAAAAGTTTTTCCAAAAACAAAGAACTCTGTTTTATTCCAATTTAAACAGAGGAAAACAGCAGGCCTGGCAGACGGTGAACTGCACACGCTGGCATCTTGTCAGTTGCATGCTGGAGGAGCTCTGTGGATCAGCTGAGCTCAGATCCACTGAGCTTTCAACACTGATGCATCACGTGCACGTTCATAAAAATGTTGTTTGATACAAACGATACAGTGCTCACAGTTTGGTACGCCCCCCGTATTGAACGATTGAATACAATATCATGTATTGTTACACCCCTAATATATAAATATGTAGATCCACCCCCCACATAAATATACTGTATATAGAATGGAATAGACTGTCAAATATTGTGGAACATTTTCAGCGGCTCATCATCACAATAGACATGTACCTCTCATTACTACATGGGTGCAATTAAAAGAAACAAACAAAAATCTAAAACATAAAGAATAAAAAAGTTTATATAGCCCACTGCCATTTAAGAAAGTATATACCTGAGAATTCTCCACTTTTCTTGAGTTAATGAAGCTTAGCTTACTGACAAGCATGAGCTTAGATCCATGTAAGCTGCAGGAGGAGGGCGGTCTCAGCCAGTCTATAAAGCCCGGTGTGGAGATCAAGAGCCAGAAAAGAGAGATTGCAAGAAGATAGAAGACTCCTTCTTTGTCTTGCAACTGCTTTTTGGCCTTTTTCATCAAATTTCGACCCACACATCAAAAGGTAAGTAAATTGTAAGGTCCATTACCTTTTTGAAGCTATGTAGCTAAGAATAAAGGCACCTTTGGATGATTAAAACGGTCCGATAGGTGCACCTGAACATTTACATACATCAGGTTCCATCGAGGCTTTTTGACCACCATGTGTTTAGTTTTCTTTATTTGACACTAATGCTATAATGTTTTGGTGATGTTGGACACATTCTACTGCCGTGAGAATGCTAATTCTCAGTGTCATGTGTCCTGGGATGACCTCTATGGATCATCTTGGTTGGTGTAAATCTGTCTCTGTTTGCTCTACTTCTGGTTATTAGTGTAATCTTAAACACAAAGCACGAAGAGCCTTTTTCTGGTTACATAATTCTAGGCTCACCTGCCCTTCCCTGCAAAGTTTCCCTTTTGGTTTTACTGGCTGGATTTCTCATGATGACGCAGCACTTCCATCATTTCCTCAGTGCAGACATTTAATATTAATTAAACAGAGAAAAGGTGACAGGTGAGCTGCAGGTATCCCTCAAACGGCTGGTGCTCATGGAAGGAGTGCTGAAGCAAAAAAGTGGATTTAATTCCAAAAAATGGTTAAATAAATCCAGGTCCAGGCACTCAGATGGTTAAAAATTAAAAGGCCTTTAATGTAAACAAACAAAAATTATTTTTAAATGACACCAACGGATAACTAGATGCCTTTTTCAGGCTGAAGTGACACGCAGAAAGAACCTGAGTACTTATCCGATTTCATTTGGATTTATTTCTGTCTCAATCATAGTTGCTGATAATTGGCTTTTTAAAAAATGATCTGATCAAGTTTTAAGGTTTTATGATTAATTTTAGTGTAAAGGATGCATAACCAACTTCAAAATGTATCTCCAAGTCCTTGAACACTTTCATCTTCAGACCACATCCAATCTTTAAAATACCGTACCGTACTGGCATTGTACTAAAGGAGTCCCATTCAGATTTTGGACAATTGTTTTATCCGGAGTTTTTAAAATAGTTTTTATGGATGAAAACCAAGTGTTTCACTAAACTACTTTTACTGGATCCTTGCTGGTCTAACAGGAGCTAACACGATATGATTTCGATTCGATTTGATCTAGGATCCTCCGATCGATATGAAACTATATAGAGCAATATAATGAGTGATTGATCACAATTATTTCCATTCATCACTAAAAGCACCTAGATCATCATTTAAACTTTCTTTATTAATGAGCTCTGGCATTAACATTTAGTTTAAAAGAAAA
>JAVQJG010247333.1:0-16742 GCA_036024015.1 Craterocephalus amniculus | reverse complement strand
TCTGTCTGTCTGTCTGTCTATCTGTCTGATAAAGCTGAAATGCCTTTAAATTTGATTAGGCTTATACCTGCAGTTGATTTATTATATATTGCTAAACTGTTTTGCTTTGTAATTTAAATAATTAAACATCTTAAAGGTGTTATATATTGGGGCAAGAAAACATTAATGGATTGGGAATAAAAAATCATCAGTTCTACTACACGATCCTCATAATTCACATGACCATTAAAGGTTAGATAATCCCATTACATAATCATACTATAGGTCATTCTGCCCTGCATGTTTTAAGGGATAATACAGGGAAGTCTACAAGAATTATACAAATTATCAACAGCCCCAATTTTTTGAAAGGCTGCATTAGGCCCTGCACCTCTTTCGGCTAAGCAGTTATGTACTGGTTATCTGTCACATTGGGCATTTTTTTACCATATGTAATGACATTAGATGACAACATCAATGTTTCTAGCAGGAGAACAGCCGGTTAACAGGTTGTGTTCAATGGTTTAAACAGCAAATCTTAAATGTAGTTCATTTATGTCTTCCTGAACTGAACATTTTCATGTTAGTGTGAACATTATGTTTAACCATCATTCGTCACCATTAACAGTGAGGCAGCTAACTTACATTTTTCATTTATTAGCCTGTTTCTTATTATGGGCTTGTTATGGGCTGACTTCTTTTTTGGACAAAGTATGTTAGACGGAGTTTCTGTGTACGAGTTTTAATATTCATAAATCTTTATTTCATTAACATATTACAATTTTTGGAAGAATTCAAAGTGTTCACTTCCACTGATTCCTGCTAAATCGCTACTTTGCTTTAGTAGCTTTTAGTTGCACAGTTGATATTCTCATTCGGTTGAGTGCAAACATTTGTGATGTGCATCATGCATGGACCAATCTGGGCCTAAATGCCACTGCCATTTTGTCTCAGTCCACTTTTACATGAAAGTAAAAACCATCGAGGAATTTTAAGGATGTAATCCAAATACAATTGGTTAAATGCTTAACCATCCTGTTATATATTAGTTAACACAAGCTATTCCTATTAGGGACTGCAAACACTATCATAGGTCTGTATAACAGTGTGCTTATAAAGGTTTTTTCTTTTTTTCTTCCTCTTTTTTCTGTGCGTCGTGGCCTCTCATGGTGATGACTAATGAGAGGAGATGTGGTCCAGATCAATGGTCCTTTGGATGGCTTGTTGAACCTGGATCAATATCCACTGGCTCAGTGAGGACTTGTTCTCTGATTTGGTGTTTCTCACTGTCAGACACTTGCTCATAAGATATAGTCACTCTTACAGCTATCTGCCTCAGCACTAAACACACACACCGCCACACACACATACTACCCTATCTATCTTTTGCTCTCTCTTGTTGCTAAATAGGGCAGCAGTCCTGGTGCAGCAAGGTTAAGTCATCATGCCTTTTGACAGGGATGCAGGAGTTATTATCTGACAATGTTCTGGATTGATGCCAGCTGAGTCAAAGGTGTATTCAGATCAATAAGCATAGGTGCCATGCATGAGACACTGGACCATATCCTATAAATGAACAACTGATTGAAAATAACAGTTTGTATTTGTGCTATTGATAATTTCAGAGAATGTTTAAAATGTGTGAGGACTTTTTGAAATTATAAGAAAATTAAGCCTAGAAAATAGCTTGAGAGATATTCTTCTGAAAAAATTTCAAAGAAATCGACTCATACTATTTTTCAGGATTCTTTTCCCCCTAGATTTTATAAGATTCACTTAACAGCACTCAGTATTGGCACACAGGTCTATTCCCACCTTTGAAATTAAATAAAATCATATGCCACCAGAGGAACGAATCCTACCACAAGCAATTAAAATAAAAACTGAAAACTATACTAAGCCAAAAATGCATTAGACACGAAAGCGGTAATTGCATTTGAATTGCACACTTACAACTAAATCCTAAGCTTCTAGGGAAAAAAAGGAAGAAACATCAGCATTTCACCCTGTAAACAGCAAGGACAGCAGGATGGCTGAGTGCTGACAATAAACAGCTGACACTATAGCTTGCTATGCACTGATGTGCCCCCACTGCTACGTCTTGTGAGATAAACCTTGCAGAGAAATGTCTGCTCCTCTGCATAATCATAGCCTCCCCCCAAAAAAGAAGAGGTTAAACTTAATGATATCAGGCCAATGACTTCTAACTACTTGAGGGGACCTTTAAAATTTGCATTTCAGCCATTAAGATGATGCAGTGTCCTTGCACAGGGTCTGTGAACACCTGGAGAGAACTGTTAATGTCATCAGGATTCTGTTGTTTTACTATTGCTGTGCATTAACTCAGTACAACCTCATAAATCTGAATGTCACTTCTCAATAAAATGGATTCTGAGTGAGGTATCTAACAGAGCTCTGTTTGTCACTTAAAGGGAACATGACTTTAGATTAGATTTCCACCAACAGAGATTCCTGCTCTCAGTATTGTGTTGTCAGCTTATTCATTCATTTTGTATACAACGGGTTTAAAACGCTATCAAAAAATAAGCCATAGCCTACACAGAAATGTTACAGTCATGATGCACTTTTCAGTTCAGTTTTTCAACTGTAATAAAAGAAGAATGAACAGAAATCAAGTTAATTTCAAGTATCTTCACGTGAAGAAAGCAGGTTAACTTCAGAAGAGAACATAGTAAAAAGACTGGAACAGGCAGAATCCACGCTATTCATCTTAACCTCGCTGTCTTATATTATAGTCATAAGTTTGGCTGTGGTTCATGTAGTGCACTTTTTTTTTATTAATTGTTAATTATTCTGAATTACATCATTCAGAATTAACTATTCTCATGGAAACTAAATTGAAATATTAATTCTAAATGGAGATTCACATGGAAAACATAACCCTTATTCAATTAAGCTGTAGTATATATTGTAGCTAGTAGTAATTTGGAATTGTCATTATACATGGTCATTTTTAACCTCTTTACAACAGGCTTAATTTTCATTCTGCACTACGGGGAAATCACAACTCATGTAAATGTGGCCAATATGAGATATCTACAACAGCATAAGCATAGAACATGACCGAGTCAGTAACAAGACTGAGCTCAACAGAACAGGTGAACACATCTGCAGAAAAGTAAAATAAGGTGTAATAACTGTAGATGTAATCTAAGGGAAGTACTATGAAAAAAGAACTGGCCCCAAAACTGACCCTTGTGGAACTCTGACACTATGACAGCACAAAGCTCTAAGATAATTAAAATAGCACATTTACCATTGTCTAAAGATTCTGTACAATGAAACACTGGCTATTCTTTTTTCTAAGTTGGTATTTGTGTGAAAGAAAAGGTTGTTGTTAGTCAACATTTTCTAAAACTTTAAATCGATGAGAGATTTTTCTGTTTAGAAAATTGTTCTACAATAATTCAATTTAGACTTATCTAAGCTGGTCTTTTAAATGGGAGGTTTAATGGCTGCATGTTTGAAAAGGAGGGAACAATACAATTAGCTTTTTATAATAAGAGTAATTGATGGTACAAAAAACTTTATGACTTTATTTATTTTGGCATATAGTTTCCGAAATATCTTTGTGGAGAAATAATATTTTTGGAGCAAGTTGTAAGTCTTGTGCATTGTTTCACCTGCATTTCTTAAAGACCCATTATAATGTCTCAGTGATGCGCCCCAAATCGATGGCTAATTCGGCATCCATCTTGCATCCTGCCTGTTCTTCGAGCTCTTGTCTTTCCCTGACTCTTGTCTTATCTCTTGTTTTTCTTTGGCTCTCCTTAGTTTCCTCTCTTCCTCCAATAATATCCTCAAAGATTTTTTTTGCCGAATCTGCCTGCATGCGTTCAAAACAACCAGAGTGTTTACATTCTCTTGCTAGCATATAACACAGGCGCAAAGCGAAACTCAGCAGGCAGTGTCCTGGATGTGACAGTTCTACAGTGCGGTTTCTGAGCTGCAGGACACTGCTGGGCTGCGACAGCTCTAGAAATGCACATAATAGATGTCACGGTGTCATAAAATGAGTCTGGAAAGCAGATTTTTAACGTCAGAAGGTTATATAGTGGGTCTTTAAACACTGTTAGACTACATTTCACCCAAAAGCAAGAAAGAATTGTAGAGCATGACTTCAACTTCATATTATTCCATCATACAATCACAATTTCAACATCAAATGTAACTTGGAAAATTGTGCATTACTCACACATACTTGGCTACTCTTAAAATGACAGTTTGAATGTAATTATAGGGTTAAAGGGATAAATATATTAAATCTGCTCATTTTAATTGCAAACAGTTCAGACTTTTCAACACATATCCTCTTCTTTTTTATGTAAAATTAAGACCGTCCCAACAATATGTTTTTAAAAATGAAGTACTTCTGGTTCAATTCAAAACACTCCAGCACATTTCACAAATTCCATCCACGTAATCTTCCTCATCAGTGAATGTCTTTATGGACTCTGAGATCAAGCTGTTTCTTCTATCTGCCCTAAACCCCATGAACACACTACAACCTGATCTTCATACTAACCCTTTTTTGTATTCTAGAAGGCAGTCTCGAAGACAACACTCTGGTACAATCTCCAACCAAGAGAGCTATTGATTTGAACCGTTACTATATCGATCTTGTACTTCTTTTGGCATGAAAAACTACTTTTCTATCCTGTGGTTCTTTGGTTCCATTCATAGAATTTCGTTCCCAATTGAGACCTTGTTTTCACCCTGTCTCAGTCTTGTGTTAATTCATCTGTGAGTTCAATATGAGATTTACGCTACCTGTTGAGCTTCCCCTAAGCCAGAGCTAATAACAGCCAGTGTTCTTCTTGCAGTGGATTTTACATGAAAATCCAAAAACTGGATTAAATTGGTCGTTAAACGTTGTAAGATTTTTGTGAGCTTAATTCAAGACGACCATCAAGCTTAGTGATACAGAAAATATTTGAGTTGAAAAGGAATTCAGCTCAAATTTAATGTGTTTGACAGACAGGATGGTGCCATGGTAATACGTATAAAAAGGACGCCACTTTTCAGGTGCTTGTCAGGTGACATTTATACAGATTTTACACTTTGGATGAGTAATGTTTTAAACATTAAAATAACACGTCAAATTGTTAGGGTGGAAATGCGTTGCAAGGTGTCACCTGTTCACAGTACAGAGCATGAAACAACACACATGTGTAGTTTTAAGACATGAAATGAGGTGCCATTACAACCCACAACTCCTGTCCACTCACCCACCCAGACAGTTAGTTTATAAATAAAAGCAATACTAATACAGATTTTCCTAAATGGGAGCAAACATGTTACACGTCAATATTGTCTTTTTCTTTACAGAGAAACTGCAGGGAGATCTATAACACTTCAAATGAAAATCAGTCCCTTCTGAGCCAATTTCTTGACTCTTTGAGTTTTAGCTATTCTATCCATGTGTAAGGTAACATAGAGGCTATAAAAAAAATTATGACCTGATGTTTTATTCATGATGTCTCCGCTTTCATAAGATAAGGCGGTGTCATTGTTATACAATCACAAAGTTGGAAGCTTTTTGTGTTAATGTTTCACCTTCAGCGCCTGCAAGCTACACCATACAGTAGTTCTAATCACAACTGCATGTTGTTATTGGTACAATAATGTGGTAAAACAATGGGGGGAAAAATCACACTATATTCAGTTCAAAAAGTGGTTAAACGGCGTTTCTTAATATGTTTAGTAATTGGGGACTTTTCATTGGACGCAACATTTATCTGAACCTGTAGTTGCATGCACACATACATACACAAATAGTACAAATAAGAAAAACATATTGCAATCCTCTGGTAAACAGATTTGCTGTAGATGGAAAGTAGATGGAATTTCTATGCCATCAGTTCAGTCAAAAGGGCTCCTAGGAATGACTTGCACAATATTTTCAGCGCTGTACCAGGGTCTGATAGCTTGTGCTGATATATCTGCTCTGACATTTACGATGGTCTCACTGTATTCCCTAATTATTGAACAATTTCAGCATAAAATCTGATTTAGCGGTTCAAATGAAGCTGTCTGAAGTCATTTGGCTTTGCCCAGGACTTATCTCCTCTGGTAGTTTTTATTTATTTGTTTTGTTATATTTTTTTTCTTCCTTTTGTCAACCTTCCCACTGTACTCCAAAAGAAAAAAATTCTCTACAATGAAGTCTCTCAGTGGAGAGATCAGTTTAATGGCAGAGCAACAGTGCCCCCAGTTGGTTACAAACAAGGGAACCATATAGCCAGACATTATCAGCCATAACCTCACTAATGTTTCACTGAATGATACCAGGTCACCTTAAATAGATTCATAACAACAGAAGCATTCAGACGGAAGGTGTGTAAAAGCAGGAGACTGGCCCCTCGGTATCCAAAAGTAGTTTGTGGAAACTCTTAACATGTCTCATGCAAAAGACGGTGTGCCCATGCTTTTAATTGTTTGATTTATTTATTTGTGAATTCTTTTTCCTCGCTTGATGCAATGATGTCCTCTTGCATTTTTCTACTGAATCATTCATGGTGTCTGTCCAAAATGGCCAGGGTTTTGATATCCAGTTGCTAACACGTGACACAGTGTGTAAGCAAATTGCAGCTGGAACATCAAGGTTCAGGACAGACATATATGTGTTTTATCATTTCTTTGTTTTGTTTGGTTTGGTTTTATTTATTACAAGAATCCCCTTCAGTTGTTTTAAGATTTTGGTTGGACTGTGGTTGAGCTGTTGTTAAGCACATTTCAGTGATAAAGAGAACTATAAGTTCAATCACACACCAGCATTTCTGGAAGCACACGTCCAACAATCTGTCTCTAAAAATGAAAAGAAAAGATTTCTGCTTCTGCAACAGGATAATGATTCTAAACCATATTTAAATACACAACAAATAGACTGTCTCAGACTTTTAGATTGAAAGATTAACCCCCCACCCCTCCAATCTAACGACTTTTGAAAGTATGTTGATAAAACTCAAGCACATGAAACAAAGCCTTAGAACGTCAGAAGATTAAATGTGTTTGAAGGAAAACTGGGTGAAATCCCTAAAGCAAAAAATCAAAGACTCTTAGATGGTTGCAAAAGTGTTGACAGACTGTAATACTATTTTTACTTTCCCTTTTCTTCCCTTTTCTTTTTTTCACTTTATTATATTCTCAAACTGCTAAATGTGGAAATAGAATTTATTTTTCTTAAATTATTAGAGAAATGAATGATTATCAAACTCCTGCTGAATAAATATCCACTTTTACTCGTGTGTGTGTGCGTCTGTGTATGCTTTATGTTAGGATTCTTTTTTTCTTCTGTATGTAAAGAGGTTTCATGGAACTGTGCATAATTCAGCCAAGCAATGTTATGGCCCATTTCAACCCTTTGTTTGTGTTTTTGTCATTCAATTGTTTTTTCTTTTCTTTTTTAAGATATTTATGTAGTCATTTCCTATTAGTCCATTAAATTTAGCTCCAAATTAACTCATTTTTCTTCTCTGATTTGATTGGTTCCATGTGCACTAGCCTTTGACCTGCAAATACCCAATTATGATCCAGGCAGTGTACTGAATTCTACTTCATTGTTTTTCTCCTGCTGAACATCAATTCACCAGCTCTTTTACCCTCACAAAGGCGAAATTATGCTTGAACACTCGGTGTCCATTGTTCTGCTCTGTGTGATTTCCCTCTAGCTTCACACCACGTTTATAAGAGCAGGACTTCTGTAGACATGAGAGTTTAGGGTTGTTGCCCGCCTTATCAGCCTGGTATGTACAAGTACAATATATATACATATGAACTTTCAATGTATTTTACTTTATTCTTCTAATATTTTAATATATTTTTACATCCAAGGCAAAACCGTTAAGCACTTTCTTAGATCGCTTTATTTACATCCACTATAAAAGTGGCAACACACTGTGACTAATTTATGACAAGGAATGCTAAAAAAACTTAAGCTGAACATGCTTTTGCTCTGCTCTGTTTTATACCCTGGCTGATGACATTTGGCATTTCCAGAGAATATGAAATGGAAGGTAAAATTAAATTTGCAAATGTACAGAGCTCAGAATAAATGCTGACTGACTGTGCCAAAGCTCTTTCCCACAGACTATTTCCATTTTACTATATCAAAATAAACAGCAGTATGTATACAGTACATTAGGCAAGCCAGCATGTCTTTAGAGTACACTCTCGTTAAACTAAGAACACATGGTCATTTTTGTCATTTTGATGTCTAACGTTGCATCACAAAACATCTTGATGTGCTGTGCTTAGGAAAAAGAAATCTTCCCGGCACACTGAGGTTGTGTATATCTTGCTTACAAAACAGCTAAACAAAGCAAACATTTTATTCTATCAGTGAGTTGTTGTTTCTTTGTTGGCGTTTTTGTTTATTTTTTGACACATTGCATATGAAGGTGACACTATATCTGTGATCCATCAAGTTTGATATCATACGCAAGCTTTGGTGAAATTTGAAACTATCCATGAACCGCAGTAACCACAAGTCAAGCATTTGACCTGATTCATTTAAACCATCTATTTCCTCAATGGTCTTGAAGATTGTAAGATCCCTGGCAAAATTTATGAGGTTGGGACATTAAGAAGGAGTCAAAATGAATATTGGGAATACACAATCATATGTTTTTTGGAGACATAGCTCCAGGAACATGTTTCAACATTTCTCGGCCCAGCTTTGAGACAATACATGCAAAGTGCTTGTTAACAATAGTTGGTGTAATATTGATCATGTTACTGAGAAAGTGCATGTTTGTACTGGATGTTTAAGTATTAGCTATGTGTTTCTGTCCTAATTATCCATTAAGAGTGTTCTCATTAATTTTGCTAAATGCATATCACCCTGCATCACCAGCAGTACTGTTTGTAACAACATCAAGGCAAGGCAAGTTTATTTGTATAGCATATTTCATGTACATGAAAATCCAAGGTGCTTTACATACAAACATTAATCACAAAATAAGAAATTTAAGATCAGGTCACACTTACCACTTAAGTTTTCATGTATTCATGGAAAAACTCCCATCTTCCTCATAATTTCTCAGCTGATTCTTATTTACTTGCGCATTGTGTTACTATAGCAATATATTATCCCCATGCTTTATTCATTAAACCTTATCTTTTGTGTAATTGCTTTGTGAGTTGTTTTGAGAAATTGAATGGAGCTGATGAATGTTAAAAGAGGTAATTACAATCATAAGAAAAAAAATATATAATCATAATCAGCCATTAAGTATTTGGGCCCACAGGTTTCAGAATATCAGTTATTTAAATGTTGTTTACCATGTTCAGTGTCTCAGAAGTTGAGTTGAAGACCTGAGTAACACAAAGTTATGATGCTGTCTTTATATTCATGACAGTGAAACAAGCTATCAACTGGTGCAGCTACCAGATGTGCTCAGGTAGTCGGATCTGCTCAGGGCCCTGTGCCTGTTGATGACGATGTGCTTGGGGTCTCTAATAACTAAATCTGTTCTATTTTTTAAGTTCGCACATAAATCTGCAATCCTACAAATTTGTCCAAACCATGTCCGGCCAAATAATTAGGAAATGTCAAGGCAGGAGCAGGACCCCGAGCAAATGTCACCACTGGGTTACTGTTAAGGAGCTGCTCCTAGATGTATTGAAGTTTTTGGAAAGCTGTTATGTATTTGTATTACATTGTATAACCTTGTAAAAGCCTGTTGTAGTTTGTTGCACATTTTCACAACAGGGACTGCTTTAAATACACAGTGTAGCTGGTGCTCTTTGGCCTCTGCCACAGCCTTGGTATTAGTTTTTCCCTGACTTGCTTATCATTTTGTCTGCTGAATCTCATGAAAACTGTAGACGCAGATTAAAAGGTTTTTCTGGACTTCTTGATTTTTAATTTGGGAATGGTAATTGATACTCACGTTGAAGGTTATACTTCTCTGTTTAGTTATGTTTTACTGATTATTAATAAAGTCTAATCAAGCAGAAACCTGTCCTGAATTATTAACCAGCTCTATTTATATCACATATTTAGTGACTTTGTCTGCTCTGCAGCTCAGAGAACAGACTTTTAATGAAGATGTTGCTTTATTTAGTCTCTGTAAAATGCGGAGGATGAGTTCTGTTTTTTTCAACTACTATAATACGTTATTTGAAAGCAGAGGCTCTGGTGTATTTAGTTGGTTGCAGTGTTTAGTTTATGCCACTAGATATCACTAAGTCACTAATCATGTAAATAAATTTATAAAAAAAGATTGAACAGAAAAAGGAAATTAGAGTTGGGATTTAGAGAGCAGTGTCTTGACACTTGGGATGCGGATATTCTCCTACCTGCCATCCACGGCAGCTATTTTTCATTTCTGACAATGTTCCACTGAGAATATGAAAGCACCTAAATATCTCCCACCTAATGCCCCCCCTTCACCCCACACGCAAAATACACACATACACAACCATGGCATTAATTATCAGTGTTTAATTGTGTTCTGTGTCCATCTAATTAGTTTGAAGCTATGAATTTTACAGCAGTTACTGTGTGGGAGGGTCATGTCAGGATCTGCAGATTAGTCTTGGGGTCTTTCTGATGAGCCAGGGGCCTTGGAATAGATATGAGAATACTCCTTGACTAGATGAGAGAGATACGGTTGTTCTCCTATGCATCATCAACTTTGGTCCTCCCCACACCTCATTAGAAATCCTGTAAGAGCAGGAGAAGAAATATAGAAGCACAAACTGATCTGGATGGAGATGGTAGGTGTTGTAATATTCACTGTTTGCTTAGATCGGTTTACATAGAATTTACTGTTAGTGAAAACATATATGTACCAGTTAAAATATCATATCCAATAACATGATTAGTATCATAGATCACTTTAGACAATGCAATATTAGGCTGGGAAATATTGTGAACTAAATGTCCAAAAAGAACAACCAATGCATTTTATATGATTGGCAACCTTAACAGGAATGGCCTTTCCAGTACAACACCATCAAGTAAGAATAAATAAAGAATAAAACCTCTAGAAGGATGGGGAAGAGGAGAGAACAAACAGGTCAATGGCCTTGCCCTCTGCTTCTCTGAACCCAGACCATCAGTTGGATGTACCAGATCCACTATGATCCACAGAGGAGTTATCCAAGGACACTCTTAACACATTTGTTCTGTCAAACTGACACATAATGATACTTGGTCAGGAGACCCTGATGTCACCTTTTAAAGCACTCAAGGAACCTTTTGATAGGTATATTTCAGTGAGTTCAACTAACCACTTTTTGACTTGATTTTTTAATTTGATTGCCATCCTTATTATGTTACAGTGTTTAAACATGTGTTTCCACAATTCTTTAGACAATTTTATTTAATAAAAAAATGCACAAAACAATGAACCTCAGCCTTCATTATTGAAAAGACTAAAAGGAAAGGGGCTTTTTTTTACCCAATTCTGGCACCCTCATCTGTGACCAGTTACTGTTTACAACAATTCTGTTGATTACAGAATTGTTGTGCATTGTATTGTTTCTATTTGTTCATTCTATAAACAAGTAATATTTGAATATTATAAAGATGGAATGTAAAGACATGATGCTGATCAAAGCAATCAAAGTAATCTCTGAAGTTGTTTATTGCCTCACATGACGTTACAAACAGAGAATTACATCAGCATATTATTATATTGAGGTGTTCTGACGCAAGGTAGACTAAATTTTATGATTTTTTTTTTCTCAAGCACTTCCAGTACAGCTCAAAATGCTGTAATAAAACATACTAGAAAGGTGGGGGATATATTGCGCTGCCCATACGATACTTGACAGCTGGACTGAGGGAACAACAGAAAGCTAAAAATAATGGCACGGAGCAAGGCCAGAGTAATGAGTATAAGGCCATTCTTCTGACCTTGCCCGAGTGTCCCACCTACCCAGTCCATCATGAAGAGTCCTAACGGATGGATGAGCCACTGGGCCAAGATGTGGATGGTAAACAGGGGTGACAGCTGACCTGCTTGCACTCAGTGTGGATAATGGAAAAGGATTTGACCATCGGGTGGGGTCATCCAGAAGCAAAATTTTTTTTAACTCTAGAGTCTGTCAGAGAACCACAGCTCTACCAATGAGGTGATACAGTATGTGGTCCTGAATTACAACTATCTATGGGTCCGGTGTAGCAGACTTGACTCAGCTTTGTAGTCCCTCTGCAACAGGAAGGACATATTAGTGAATGCAGGCCAGGACTGGTCTGCTGTCATCACAGAAGGGTGTTGACAGTTTATGTCAAAGGTTTCATGCATTAATCCAGGAGAACGTACTCATAGCAGTTATGTCTAAATCACACATAAACCCAAAGCTGTCAGTGTTGGTTAAACTTTTTTATATTTTGGGTAAATTTACAGGTTGGATAAAAGCAAGATGGGTTATCTAATGATTATGATTTTTTCTTTTATTTATTTATTTTTTTAAGGAAAAATAATAATTTGTGGGATTATCTAAATGTAAAAGTGTCTTTTGGCAAGATTCACTCCTAGTGTCTTCACCGCTTGTAAATTCTGCTGAATGAATGCAATTACAACAATTCTGACCATCTAATGATGTAAATATTATCTAAAACAATTAGTGCAAGCTTTTTTCTAACATGAAAATGATTGTTTGAGCTTTCATTTGTCTTGTTACAAAGCCAAATGGGTACAACTTTTTACCCCAGAGACTTTTCTTTTTTTACCTGTCCTCTGCAGAGGACAGGAACAAAACATCTTTTTGGTGAACAAACTGCTGATGCTGCTATAAAAACTCCTAACCCAACTGTTCCAGAGAGTTTCATACAGAGAAAAATGGAGTTGCCCGATTAAACTGAAACACTGATGATTACAGCCCAACACTTTTATCTTTCTTGATTTCATGAAATGTACCAGTGCTCATGGAAGCCATTTTGAGGAACCACAAGATCAGATGCGCTCCAACCCACACGTGTGTGACATCGCACGGCAAAATAGGATAAGAGAAGTTTCGGCGCTTTGAAGTAAAAAGGACTTATCAGCTCCCTGCTGTACACATTTGCTGGAATGTGTGCACTGCAGCAAATAAACCAATTTGTAAGATAATATTTACTGTGTACTTATGCATCGTTATGCCGTTCGGTGTAGTTGTGTGTTCGTCCTCCAGGAGTAACCCAGTTTTTAATTCAGGTTCTCTTTGTTTACACCTGCAGAACTGGGGCAGTCTCCAGAAAACTCAAACCAATCAATTAGCAAAGAAGGCACACATTAAAAGCAATGGCAGCATTTAGCTCTCAGTTTCTTTTCCTTCCCAATCGCATCAGGAAGAACAACCTACACCTTGCCATTTGGGAACATGAGTGAATTTTATAATATGCTGTTCAGTGGAACAGTCTACGGCCAGCTCTAAATTATTTATATTTTGTTCCCGAAGAGCTCAAATGTTCTTGTATGAGATATGAAGTTGTTTTTTTCTGTCACACTGGATACTGACCCATGAATCACTAAAGCAGAAACAGGTCACCTAACTCAAGAGATGACCAGGATTGTGTCAACACAACAGATCAAACCTTAAATTGCATCATAAAACCTTTTCTTATTAACAACCTCTTGCGAAGATTCACAGTTTGTTCAGTTTCTTTAGTGGCATCTACTCTAAATACCAAAGATAACTGTATGAGATTCTTTTTTTCATTATATCAACAAAGTGACTCCCAAATGTCAGGTGAAGTTTTCAGCTAAAAGTGGTGTTCACTGTGTTCTTGAAATAACCGAAGACTCTGGGCAAGTGGAGGATGAGAGGAGAAGTGACAGTGACAGACATCCTTCTCTGTATGCTGTCAGCCAGATGTATAAATATATATGGATTCAAGTTAGAGCATAATTTTTAATGAATATAAGGTTGTTATGGTGAATACAGTCAGCTAATGTCATTTTGATCTCCCTCTCTGTGTGAATTTGGGGGTTAACATAGAAATATTCATATGTCAATCCATGGAGAAAAAGGGAAACAGCTGTCTGCAAAGAGTGAGGGTTTGACTCTATACTTTGATTTGTTTATTTTGTACATTAAATGATTGTACAGTAAAGCCTATCCATTTATCTTTCTTCTGTTTATGTTGTCATACTGCACACGCGTAGAGTAGCCTTCGTTGCTAAGACTCTGCCACTGTTGTACCAAGTGCATGCATGCAAGCTGCCACTGACCACGGTGCGCTAGTCTTCACAGTGAACAGGGTAGCTTAGAGCTCACTGGCACTTCTGTTTTAATGAAGCTGCCTTATTCTACTTTATAGACTGATCTAAGATACGTAAATGCCTTCTGTTTCTGTTACTGTAAGTAAAATGTTTCACTTTTCTCAGATAAAAACCACTAAGTGCTTCACAACAGAAAAATAGAATAAATATAACAGAAAAATAGACATAAAAACCGAAATGATGAAGAATCAACAGGGGGGATAAGCGCTTGTCTATATAAAAATGTATTTAGCTATTTTTCAAAGTGACATTTTGATGGAAGCTGACTGGACAGTTATCAGTTTGGTTTTATAACATCTGCCCTCTGCCTTTAATTTATGATAAACAGACTTAGGGATTTGTATGGTATTACTGAAGTTTTAAAATGGTTTGGATCTTATTTTTTGTGTTTTTATAAAGCATGTGATATCTGAAGTAGTGGCTCTGCTTTTAAGGATACCCCAGGGTTATGTTTAATTATTATATATATTATAGGCCAAAATATTACACGTTAATATTTCTTACTACAGAATCTATGTGCATATATTGTCCAATTATACTGTTCTTTTAGAGCTTCTGAGATTTATGAATCGTCTATTCTAAGTGAGTGCCTGGATGAGATAAAAACAATGGGTGAATGACAATTTCCATCAGTTAAAACAGAAACTTTGATTATTGTGCAAGTTCACACCATCCCAGAAATTAGACAAGCCTATGTTTTTTTATCTTAAGACATAAGGGCCTTTTTTAGGCCATTCTGCTCAGTCCAGTCTCAGAAGTTCAGTAGTGTTTGACTGTTCAAAGTCTCTCCAGCATCACTCCAAACAGTTGGTTTGTAATTGTTTTTATCACTTAACTGATGGTGATGGTGTAGAAAGTTGAACTAGAGATGATTATCCACGCTTTTATTTATTCTCATTTAGATTACTCCACCAGTCTTTTTACTCGTTTTAACAAATCACCTACAAACCTTCAGACATTGCAAAATGCTTCAACAAGACTTTTGCCCACAGAAGGTCAAACATCACTCCTGTTTTCACCTCTTTTAATTGGTTGGCAGTAAATTTAAGTGTTAGTTGTCACCTTCAGACCCATACATGGTGAAGTTCCACAAGATATATCTCTGACCTGCTGAAACTACATCCCTCTTCCTGTGCTCTTAGGCCATCAGGTCAGAGGTCGCTGGCCCAATAGATTTTAAAACTCATGTGATCTGATTTTTCCCGTTAGGAGCACCAAGGTTGTGAAATCTGCCATCTTTATGCTTTACAGACTCCATTTACACCTTTCTGTAGTACTATAGTATCAACTTATCCCCCACCGCTGGTTGTCTCTTATAAGAATTTTTTACACATTTGATCATTTTTTGAACTTTTACACTGGGCGCCAAATGTCCAAAACATGATTGACATGTTTGCTACAGTAGGACTTTGATCATCCCCATATTGGTAAGCTGCTGTGCTTTCATATTTCCGAGGTTTTGTTCTGAGTAAAGAGACCTATTTAACCTAGTAAGTCTGATCCATAAACCAGCCAGTTAGTAGCTGTTTAAAAGTTAGTAAAGCAGCTGTTTTATCACCTCCTTACTTTTATTAAATTAGTTAATGATGTTAGTGTTTCCAGCAGAACAGCTTATGGTTAAAACAGCAAATCTTTAATTTAGTTATTTTCTGTCTTCCTGAACTAAATTGTCATATTGAAAATGAGAAAAAAAAACAGCTTCAGTAGTGATTAAGCAGCTTTGACATTTATTTTTGGGTGAAAATGTGTTACAGGCAGCATCTGCAGGTGATTAATGACAACATATAAGATTTTTGTATTTATTTTCTATTTATTGTCAATATGCTATAGGCTGCTGAAGCAGCTGTTTGTCTCTTTATCAGATAATCCAGCAAATCCAGACATGATTGCATCATTCTGTACAGAAAAAAAAATCTCCATGCAATCTTTCATTAAATCTGGTCAGGAAAAAAAAGGTACAAATACACAATTTCTACACTTCGCCCAGGAACAGTTTTCATTTCATCCATCATTTTCTCATGTCTGCTCTATTTTCATTCTTCCTCAGACACCCAGTGGAATAAATGCTGCTCTAATGTTTATTACTCGACTGAAATATAGATTTTTATCAAATTAAGAAAATTACACTTACTGAAAGTATTCAGTGTGTCTACTCACACTGATTCTTGCTACCTCGATGCATGTTTTTTTGTATTGCAGTTTAAATTAGTTGCATGGCTGATACATGTTTAAAGAAGCAAAACATATTTGTGCTGTGCATGATCATATATGGACTGGCCAAAATACCAGTGCCAATTTTTAATCCTGTCCGCCTCTGGAGGTCTGTAACCATAGGCAAGAAGAGTGACGTTCTTCAGCAAGCCAAGGCCTGACACAGAAATAAATGTAGCCTTTCAGTTGATATGTACTGTCACAAGGTGAAAGAGCAGGTGCTGCCAGAACTGGACTGTGTCCCACTAGCTTGGTTTTAGCGTGGTTTCAGTGTGTGTTTTTATTCATTTTTACTTGCATGTTTTAACTTGTTTT
>JAVQJG010247323.1:0-11677 GCA_036024015.1 Craterocephalus amniculus | reverse complement strand
CCCCCCGCCGCCCCGGCCCCCCGCGCGCCCCGCAGTGACACAGGACAGGACGTCTAACAAAGTCGTCGTCTCCAACAGAGACGGCGAGACACAGCAGCAGTGCTGGAACGGAGCGGGGCGAGAATAGTGTGAGCAGAGAGTGCGTGCGCGGCGTGAGGTATGCTTATCAAATCGTGCACTTTCCAGTTAGGTCGTGTGTATGTGTGCTGTACTTGTGCACAGATGACTTTGTGTGTTTTTGTAATGTGCTTGTCAGTCAGTGGGAGTTGTGGCCAGACACTGGTTTTAATCATGTTAGTCCGTGAACCAGACCAAGGTAATACATTCATGAAACCGGTTAAAAACACAAGACAAAATATCAGCAAGTTAGTAAAATTCTTACTAAGAATGTTTTATTAAAATAAATGCCAAGAGGTTAATAAGAAAAATAACAGCATACACCATGAAAACTAAATGCAAGCATGTAAAAATACTTATGACAAGAAAACTAATAAAGTAGCTAATGAGTTAAACAAGCTGGGAATTGGCAAGAAAACAAAATATAACAGGGAAAAAGGCAACATTCCCCACAAGAGACAGTTTAAGATGTAGAAGAAGTGGGGGAGGGCTGTTTTGAGGGGGAGTTGCGGTGGGTTTCATTTAAAAAAGAAAAAAATAGCACTCAAACATGATTAATATACATATAAAATGAGATTAGAAAAATACATTATAAACCTGTAACAATGGCTGTTAATTACATTATCATACATGTAGTAGGCAGGCCAGAGAGAATACGGTAGGTATAGAATCAACCTTCCACCTGATGGACTTATCCAGCCATTCACAATGACAAAGCAAGTTGTAACATTGCAGAGGGAATTTTCTTAATACTGTCAAATGCTTAATTGCCATCTCTTGCTCCACTTTAATATTGCATTTCAATTTAAAAGAATAACACTGAGAAAGAAAATTTCATTGACCTTTTGGCGTAACAGCATGATGAAAGAGCCATGAAGAGAAAAACAAACTGCCAAGGGTCATATTGGATCTAAGAATTCCTCAATTTAATGTAATTTCACCTTGCAGCAATAAACCGGTTGTTTCAATAACTGAAGACTATTTGGCTGTGGCTTCATTATCTAGCGCTTCATTCGTCCATTAGAAATCTCATTATTGTATTGATAGTTTTTTGTCAAATCGACCGGATGCTCTCAGTTTTCAGCTGTTGAAACGAACCGCCAACGGGGACAGACCCCCACTTTCCCGTCCATTCTCTTAAGTGTTATGTATTTTTCTCAGCTCATGATCACAACATGTTCTGGCAGACTACTGGGTCTCTATTGGCAGTTCAATTTGTTCTAGGAAGTTAATCACAGTTAACAAAAAAATCAAGACAATATCTTATATAATCATTAAAATCGAAAAAGAAAGAAAAAAAAACAAAACCAGACAAAAAAACCTGCTCATACAGCAGAGTAAAGGGCCATCAAGTAAAGGAAAAAAAAATTAAAATCATTTCAGGAAGACAAAACCATGGCACATATTTTTAGCTGGTCAAAACGACTGCTATTCTTTTTGCATAGAATAACTTCGGTAACGCCACGCTGCGGTGGGAGCTACCCTGCTCGACAATTCAGAGCGTGTAACACTAGCCATTCCTCTCTGCGCCATCTTGGTGGGTGCTGGATATTTTTCAACACAACTGGAACACTAGAAAACAGAAACCGCTGTTGATAAGGCACTTTGATTTTGCTCCTTTTAGGCGTCCGTCTAACTGATCTCACCACCTTTCCCAGGGTTATGACTGTTTTGGTCTTCGTCTTCCCTTTCCAATCGTATTCAAGGTAACAGCATGTTTTCTAACCCACTTTTTCTGTTTTCTTCTATACTGTTGGAAACATTTTTTGTGTGTTTTTTCAGATTTTTATAACTGCAAGTAAAGTATCAAAAGCTAAAATTGCCAAAAATAGATTTTTAAATTTTCTCATCTCCAGCACCCTGTAAAATTAGCTTTTTTTGTTCTCTTCTGTATTTGTATATGCAATGACAGATATCTACATTTTTATATATTTATATATATATATTTATATATATATAACGTATGTATAAAGCAATTTTAACAGGCAGGCATGGCTTTCACATCCTATTTTTTTCTTGAGAGAGTAGAACAAAGGATTGTGGGCTCAGAACTTACACTATGATCAGAGGAAGATGTGACACATTGTGGATGCACTTTTGAATTGGTTAAGTTTAGAAACATTATGATAATGTAAAGTTTATAACATACAGGGAGGCTCAGATTATGGCGACCCTGTGCCCAAGCTTACATAAAATTGATTGGAGTTAAAAAAAACAAACAACAAAAAAAACAAACAACTAAAACAGACTGAATTTTGAGATGGAAAAAAAAATGATAAAAGAAATAAACACTTGCTTGTTCGTGTGGCTGATAAAATAACCCAATATAAAAACCAGGTTTTTATGGCAAAATCTTTTATGTACAGAACTTCAAAGTGTCCTTCCCCCTAGCAATGCAATGTAATTAAGTGTGTTACTTTAGTGTTAATTGCCCGTGCTCACCTCAGAAAAACATGGAGAAGTATAATGAGTCAAAAATCATCTGACTGTCTGTTTCAGCTGAAGGCAGGCACCAAAAGTTCACACCCTTCCAAACTCTAAAAATCACAAAGTGAGCCGTCTGTGAGACAGATGCATAATCGCAGATATATATTTCTCCAGAAAACCCTTTGGCTAAATATGCACACAATATTTTTTTTTCTTTCTTCTTTTTTTCTTTTGTTTTTGTTGATCACAGCTCAGCTAACTCATTGAGATATTTGACAAAATACATCAGGCACTGTATAGTGGATGTAGTGTGGATGGGGGCTTAGCAATGGTCAGTAGCTTATAAGTACTGCCCAATGTCCCCGAAGCCTCAGCACACCCTACTTTCATTGTAGTATTAATTAAAACACACGCACACACACACACACAAACACACAGACCCTTCAACCCAAGTAGTGACTCTCCCATCTTGCCTTTCTTAGTTTCTGCAGCCTGCCTCAAACATTAGATTGTGTTCTGATTTCTGTTCTAGCTGGTGTACATAAGCAAGAATTAGTCAAATATTAACAGAAAAACTAAATTAAGTGGAGAAAATGACTGAAGAAAAGCAACAAATCAAGACAGAAGAAACAACAACACATAAATCATAAAAAGCTCCTTCTGCAATCATTTCAGCCATGCTTTTTTAAAAAAAGACAGAAAGCTGTTTAGAGCACACCCAGAATGTGTCAGCTCATCATTACAACACAGAGCTCAAAAACTAAAATACATGTGAAAAATGACAGAAATTAAACAAGTTAATGTGAGCGCATGTTCTCATTCCTTCCATTTCTTTTTCTCTCACTGGAGGTGGGTGTTTGATTGGGGGTGGGAGCAGACAGGTGCTCTTATAAATATGCTTATATCGGGGTTGGGTCAAAGGGGGGCGAATGATGGTGATTATGTCATTACTCTGAAACCAAATGGTTTGCGTCACAGAGATGGCAAACTTTGACTTAAAAACAAGTGAGGTCACCAAATCAGAACAATTAAGGGGTGGGCAGGCAGGGCAGGGTGGGCGTCTTTATTGCTATATAATTCAGTGCAGATTTATGAGTAATATCACAAACACATCCACCCAGTACATGATTCATGAAGAAAAAGAAAGAGAAAGAATGGGAATCGAACTCAATGAACAGAGGGAAAAAAAAAGAATAATACACAACTCTGTTGGGGTTTTCGTTGTGTTTCAGTGAAGATTCTGCGTTGGTTTCTATTTTTTTGTCAGAACGTTAGAGTAACTGTACGGGCAGGCGCCTCTCTCTCTCTCTCTCGCTTTCTCTCTCACTTGCGTCCGAGAGGCTAGCAAAAGGCAATTACCAGTTAACTGATCAGCAGGCAGGCTTGGGGCGGCTCGTCATTGGGTGAAGAGTTCAGAGGTCAGAAGGTCATGTGTTAGTTGCCGGTGGCGGCTAGGTGGTTAGAAACAAAAACAAAACAAACAGAAAAAAAAGATAGAAAGGATATTAGTGTCAGCAAGAAGAGACTGGAATGACATCATTTTAACAATAAAATGAATGCAAACTCTCATGTCTCCCCCCCCGCTATGAGATGAACCCAGCTAATCTCATTATAATCATGACGTCACATCATGATCCCGACTGCTAAGCCCCGCCCACAATCAGGTAGCTTGGTGGTTTTAATTAAGCAGCACATTGCTCCCCTGAAAAAACCCACAAAACAGAATCAAGGAGAGACCCAACAAAGAATAAAAAAAAAATCTAGTGTTTTATTGTGTTTCAGGTTGGAGTGCAAGGTACAAACGGTGTGATTAGTGGTAAAATAACTAGTGTTATGTGATGATAACTGTGACTAGTGTTAAATGTGCAATGAATAGATGAATCAATGCTTTCTGATTCTCTCTTTATTTAACAGTATATTTTTATATAATATAAATATACACAAAACCATAAATACATTTGATATAAAATGCTGAAATATAAAATGACAGTACCTCATGTACAACTGAAATATTAAAAAAAAGTGTATTTAGCTTCATTTCAATATCTTTGCAATACACTGGATAGAATGCAAGCTACCTCAGCTAATGTCTGTGCGTGTATATCTTCCATAGAAAAATAAAAATCCCAAATAAATGTCAATTCAATGGTGAAAGGATGCCTGGTAGCAGCGTGGCTGCTTGTCTTCTGCCTGCTCTCAGATACAGTATAGACATGCTTCTCCTTTGTCTTTGCTCTTTATGAGCCCAGGAGATGAATCATATATGGGAACAAGCCTGCCCCATTTTAGACTCTAATCTCACATCAGAGGAATGTCATTATACACCTCCAACACTGCCTGCAAAGTATTTACCTATTCTGGCTTCACAGCTGTATGAACCAAACCCTCTTAAGATCACTTTTGCCTGAGCTTTGACATATACACAGTCTACACAAACTGCATATGTTAAGTACTAAATGTAAACAAAATGTGCATACCACAGACAACCATTTAGCTGGTGTGTGGATGTAAAGGGGTAGGAGAGGTGGTGGGGGGTACAAACAAAAAAAAGAAAGAAATACAATACACAATATACAATTTCCCAACTAAGGCATTGAGGCATAATAGGCATAATAATCATTAAAATGCATCAATCAATAGCAAAGTGTAGCTAAGAGACTAAACTGACCTCTGTCAGCGGTCACAATCCTTTGGTAAGGATGGACCCGCGTGTCATGCCGTCTCACTTTAGTAGCCATTGCACCTAGATTGTAACAGGTCCACAAGGTTAGAAACCGTTCACTTTGAGGAGGGGAGAAACAGTCATATTTTACAGTAATAACATTCACATTTTAACCATTATGATTTATAATACTTGGATAATACAATACACAGATTATAGTACATATACACACCACACACATCTTTCTTTTTTTCTCTCTCACTTTGTTTTAAATTTTTTTTTTTACATGTAGAAAAATGCAGTACAAAAAAATAATACATCTTTTTGGAGTTTTTCTTGGTATTCAAAAATGCATAACTTAAGTACTAAAATTCCACAGTGCTCAAAGTTATATGGGGAGTCTTTGAAAAAAAGGGGGGCAGGTGAAGAGGCCGGGCTCCTGGGCTGTCTAGAAAAATTATGTGATTCTTCCTGTGAGATCAAAATGGGAACTGAGAGAAATTTGTCTCTCTATTTTGAAAGGTGGGGAAATCCAATATAGCTCTGATGGTAATTGAATAGTGCCAGACACCACCTGCCTCTCCCTCTTTCCTTCATTTTCTCTTCCCCACTTTCACCATTTCTCTCCAGGTCAATCTGCTCACTGACGGCAGAGACAGTCATTTTCCTCCCGTATTTGTCACAACTGATTTTTTCCAACTACAGTGGTTGACACGGATTCATATACGTAACACAGTCTGTTCAAGTACTGCAAAACTTGTGATGCGAAAAGGAATTAAGAAAAATACATCAAGCCTTCCAAGAGAAAAATTGGGGCCATGTGAAATACTTTGTTCTGGCATTGTTCAAACTGGGTTTTGGCTGACGGCTATGCAACCAACCAAACTACTCTGAAGGAGCAGATGGCCCAACATTATCTCGCAGAGAAGCCGATGGATACAGTAGCGCATGCAGCCGAGCCAATTCCATGAGAGTGTGTGAGTGTTTCCACAGGGCCCTGTGTTGCTGAAGGCACCAATCGATAGTGTGAGTAAATAAAATGCACTAAGCTGGTGTAACCCAGCAAGTTAAAGAGAGAAAAGCCAGTCAGCTGCCTCTATCTGTTCTACACATGTCCTCCTGGAGGCACCTCTGATATACAGGTCGGCTAAAATCACACTCCTGTCCTCTGTTGCCACATGACGACACTGATGACATTAGAGGAGCGCAGTGTTGAGCATAAAGGTGGACTGTCCTCTGTTTCAACATGGTAAACAGCTAACTGAAGCCACAGCAACATACCTGACTTTCTCTAAAAGATTTACGGTTGTCTCTTTGGTAGCAGATGTGTTGAGCTTTATGCACCAATGAGATCAAGAGTAATATAAGGACGCTCGTAGTAAACTGTCCTTCTGACACAGAAACTATGGGGAATGTTAAGTATAAGCGCAAAAGGCTAAAGTTCAGGAGGGGTGAAGCTAAGACAATGGAGGAGCGGGGGATCGAGAAAAAAAAGGGAAGACTGGAGGAATTTAATGAACATCCCCAGTGGGAGAGAGAGAGGGACTATCTAAAGGCATCAAGGCTTGCCTGCAGAGAACGGCACAGAAAAATGATTTCAAAAGCTGCAGAAATCCGAGGGGATCTGCCGGCAGACTGAATCTGCCTCCGGGCCAGTGCATGAAAGGGTTAGAGAGCAGGCTGCATGTATGAGAGTGTGTTTCTGTCAGTTCATGCTGAGGAAAGTCCTCCTATAATCCTTACAGAAATAAAGAGGCAAGTACACCTGAGAGCGCATTTGTTTGGTGAGAGTAACAAAAAACTGTGGAATAACCTTCGTAAAGAGCAAAGACTTAACAGGCTAGCCCTCACAAGATATTTTTTTTGTCCCCCTTTCCCTTTCAAACTATGGTGTCCATATGAGCCACATTGCTGGTCATCCCATCACCAAGAGCATCACCAGCACATCCACCCAGTGAGTTTATCTGTTTTGATCCTCAGGTGGACACAACATATTTACCTTTCAACAAGTCCTGACTGTGGCTCATGGTAGCCGCGTCCAGCACCCCAACTCCGGGGTAAAACAAGCTGCCCTCGTGTCCAGGCTGGCTAAAGTTGACCGTTGTACCTGCAGCACCCATGCTTCCCCAGGCTCTCTTACCTAGAACCCCACTGTGCTCGATGGGGTACTCCAGCAGGGAGGTGGGTGCCAAGGTGTAAGGGTACTCGTAAGGAGTGGTGTAGATTAGCCCAGCATCCGGTGTGGGAGGCACCAGGGTGGGGGTGCCATTGGGCAGCATGGCAGCCATCTGAGTAGGCCGGATGAGGTTCATGATGGGGGCCCCAGCTTGTGTTGGGGGTCGGAGTGCCTGGGGAGGCAACACCTGACCTGTGGGGGCCGCTATGAGGCGGGGGCCTTGAGCGGCTGCTGCCGCCGCTGCAAGAGAGAACGCAAGGGTGGCTGCCATAAGCAAGAGAGCAAAGGACAGATGTAGAAAGAAAGACAGAGACAGAGAGAGAGGACAAGAAGCAAAGTGTAGTGTGGTTGATCGTTTTCACAGATGAACAGTGAAGGGTGAAAATACAAAAGGAGGAAAAAAAAGGGTGAAGTAGAGATGAGAGGGAAGGGAGAGGAGGAGAGAGGAGAGGAGCAAAAGGGATAATTAGTCCATGCAATGATCATGGTGGGGAACCACAAAAGCGACAATCTGCTGCAAAAACAAAATCAACATAGCAAAAGGAAAATTAAAAACACCCTCGTACCAAAAACACAAAAAGCATAAATTACAGCTGTCATCCCGATGCATCTGAAGCATACCAATCACCACAGCGGCTACACATTAATCTACTGGAAATGGCACAGGTGAGGTAAATGACACACATACTGACAGAAATGGAGCTGTTGACTGTGTATAATTGAAGGAGCCCATTTTATAATAATAAAATTTTAATCTTATTAGTTTTATTAGTACATGAGCGGATTATACTTTGATGATAATGTAAAGAAATACTGATCCTTAGCACAGTCAGCAGTCAATTTATGTTGCATGTGAAAATAAGCATTTTCCAGGAAGTTATGCTTCAGCGAGTGCTCGGAGCCGTGCCACACAAATCAAGTGCTACTATAATTTAGGTTAGCTGGTGGCAGAGCTCATTGTGAAAGAAAATTGACACTGGGATGGATTGTGTTAACTTGCCTTCTACAGATCTGGGCTCAAGTGCACAGAATGGTCCATTTTAGGAACAAGTTTAAAATGATACTCTCAGTGAATATTAACACTATCATGGACCAAACAGAAGATGCACAAGTCCGGGACCAGATGCTGTATAAGTAATATGATATGTGTGATCCGGTGACCAACATGCAGAATTGAATGCGTGAAATGTTGCCATTTTCTGAAAGTTTTGAGCAAGTAATACAGAGCAAATGCATGTGGATTGCAAGGGAAAGGATGGATGGAGGGATGTTGAGAAAAAAAGAAATATGGAGAATGGAGTAGATGCAGTCCTAGTTATGGCTGCAAGATAACCTGAACTGTTCAGAAAGCTGTAAAGAAGTTTGCCTGTTGTCACAAATAACATGACGGTATACAAACAAAGATTTGGCTGAAACAAACAAAAATAAAATCTAGTGAAAGTAAGCAATAATAGTTAATATAATCAGTTTTTTATTAACTAAGTGTGGTGGATGTAGTTAAAAGATTAGTCATGTAGGTTAGAAAAATGAATTATGTAAAGAATGTATGTATTCATGTACAATTAAGCAGTGGTTCACTTACGTGTTTTGATGTTGTTGTCTCTATATGTTCCATTGAGGATAGCCAGCTCCATCAGCTGCATCTTCTTCAAGTTGTCTTCTCCCTCCGCCTGAAAAAAACAGTTTTAATATGCTTTAATAAAAAGATTAAACAACTTTAACAAAGGCACTGGAAAACTGAAACAACACATGTGACAACCTGTTAGCCTAACCATTTTAACCGTGTTAAAATGCTAAAATGAGCAGACGAAATTATTTGGACACAACATGCTATCTGCTTTTTACAAGCACCAGCCGGACTGGGCTAGTAAAAACGAAAGATGAGGATAAGCGTAAGTGCTATTGTCATGGCAGAGTGCCGTGTTGCTACTAAAATGCTGACAGAAACATGAAGTGTGAGAATGCATATTCATAATCCATATCAGAATGATAATTACTGTAATTTTCTTTGCTCCCTTGTGCGCAATCAAATGCGCAATAACCGCCCTGGCTAATGTCAGTCCTGTCAATTAATGTTTGGATAAATAAATACAAAAGCAGCAGCCACTGTCATTATCGCCAAATTAGGGACTGAAATTACTCACAGAAAGCAATTAAGATAGCACCCCTCCTCCCACTCACACCCTTTCATTCCTCCCCCTTTTCCCTTCTACTCACCCCCCTCCACCCCTAAACTCCATTTCCCCTGGAGCAACCAAACACTCAATAACCATGAAAACATAAAAACCCCTGTGATTTTCCAGGTAGTACATCAAAATTTCAGCTGGGCCTTCTGGGAATTATTTTCCTAAGTGAAGGATGCGAAGATTAATATGTTAAATCTTGCTGACCTCAGGTCAACCTTACTTAACTATTGATTTGAGGATTTTTTGCCACTTTAAGTTAAAGCTGTGATGTTTGGGCACAGTATTTTAGCTCACAATTACAAAAGATGGCGTCCAAACCACAGACATACTGCATCCTCATATATGCATGCTCATTACTGGTACCTTTAAATTAATAAAAAAATGGGAAGAAAGACAATGAATCTCCAATTGTCTTTTCAATCTACATGCAGTCGGTTCCTTGGACTTAGTCATAGTCAAGAACAGGATCCAGCTCCATTCAGGGGACAATAAAGAAAGAAAAGATGGGTAAGGGAAAAGAGAAAGAAAGAAAGAAAAGAACAAGGGCTCAGAGTTAAGCTCTCCCCTGAGACTCTTCTTCAACACAGCACAGAGAGAGGAAGAGAAAGCTTGAGGTTAAGCAAGAGAAAAAGTGACACCGGCTGGTCTTCCTTCACTAAATATAAGGCAGTGTCTTCGCAGCAGTCACTTTATTCAGGTTTTGTGTGTGTGTGTGTGTGTTTGAACTTGGTACTCTGCTATGTGTATTTCATGGCTCTCAATTAATGAGGTTGGGAAATCCCCTCTCCTTTCTCATGTCCACTGTGCTCAGTCTCTTTACTTTTAATGGAAAAGTATTATATCACCAAAATAACACAAAATTCTTACAAACTACAACAATGCGGGAAAAAAAAGATCAAGGGCCAGTAATGCAAAGACTTACGACACAACACACAAGACTTAGATGTTTTCTGTTGATAGGAAACAAGATTGCATCACAGAGCTAAAACTAAAAGGGCACTGAGAGTGCAGTACTCAGCTAAGGCTATTGCAACGTTTTGCAATTTCAGAGAAAGTAGCAGCACCAAAATTGAATGGCTGTACATTAAACTGATTTACACACATAAAATATTGAATCTACAATTGAAGTCAAACTCTAATCTACAATGCATCATGATTATCCCATTAGAAAATAAATTAGACAGGGATTAATACACTTAAACAGTGCAAGCAGCTTTTTTTCCTTTACCATCAGCACTGATTGTGAGAGAAGTGCCACTAGGTATGTTGCGTATGACTGAACATCGTCCATGTTAATGGTGGACAAGGCTAACATGAGCCATTAAACCCTCTGCAGAAGAGAGCCAGGATCATATTAATTAGATCCTGCATTCGTTTTGTAAACAACTTAGATGAACATGCTCTGAAATGATAATCTATCGCAACAAAAAGGGCGCTAGAAGACATGTTTTAATCCAATTTGTCATTATTATCTGCTTTCTTTCACCTACTTTGATCCTCTTTGACCATTTTCATCATTTCATTAGTTAATCTGACTTGAACCACACAAAACTTGTAAAGTAATTAACTGAAGGGCAGGTCTGGTAGAGGTAAGTCTGATGGGTGCCAACAGTGACCATTAAGTAGCATCTCATATCAAGTGCATCTTGCTTTTGTTGCACAGTACATCTCCGCAATATGAACCACACATGCCTTGTGTATTTTTGCCTTCACACAACTATAATATTTCAGAATTTGTAGGTTTGTTGGAGGTGAAAAGATTTGACGGGCTACACAGTAACAGACTGCAGATCAGGACGAATATATCCTGGATGAATGTTAGAGCCGCTTGTGTGTGCTTATGTTAGGGCTGGACAATTAATCTAATTTTAATCATGATTACAATATTGCCTTCTCAGAATCATAAAAACACTGTAATCGAAGAAAAATTATTAATGTCACATAACAGGAATGCATATAGACTAGGTATTAATTTTTTATTGCTATTATTTTAAAGGGACTATACCCGATTTCACGTCCAGCTAGCTTAGTTAGCGATAGCGGCTATTTTTTTTTTTAGCTTTTGTGTGACGCTTTTTCTTCGCTAAGGGGTTTAACTTTCATAATTTG
>JAVQJG010247301.1:0-34683 GCA_036024015.1 Craterocephalus amniculus | reverse complement strand
GGCCTCTCCATGTGCACCAGGGAGCAGGGTGCATGTGCAATAAAAGCTTCGGAACGCAGTCTGACTAGAGTAATGCTTTTTCATCGGATAAAAATTCCTCAACACACACACATGCATACATGTGTACAAACACACAGACATCTTGCTTGAATTGTCATAATTGGCTTATTTTTAGATCTTTTCTCACTTAAAAAGAATTGTTATCCATAACTGTCGCTAAAGGCAGAAAATGATAATACAATGGGCCACTGTTCAATTAGCAGCCTTTATCAGATGGATATTTGCATCAATGGGAATTTCAATTTGACCCTGTACTTGACACATTTGGTTAATGGGGCTCTGCAGTGGCAGTACTTTTTGAGGAGGCTGAAGAAGTTGGATATGTCTCCTAAGATCCTCATAATCATCTGCAGCTATTGTATGCTGCTGAGAGTATCTTGTCCAGCTGGATTGTTGGGTGGAACTGCAGCACTGCTGTTATGGAAGGCAAACACCCGCAGAGAGAAAATACCAGGACCCCACTGCCTTTACAGAGTATGTACTACTGAATACTTGAATTGTCCACAGGAAAGGACCCCATCCACCCCCAACATGGACTGTTCAACTTATACCCTCTGGGATAAGTTGATGCATGACATGTTGGACTTCTAGATAAAACAAGTCTTTCTTTTCTCCTGCCACCAGATCTCAAACAGCTGTCAGGAGTTTAGAGTTAACTCACATACCTGTAAGCTAATCTGTCCTTGACGGTTTAGCCTTCTTGCTTGTACATGTGTTGTTGCAAACATATTTTAGGCACAATCATTTGAAGGCTAGAGTTTTCTGACAACTCTGTTTTCTTTATATCCACAGATCTTTGGTTAAAATCATTTTAGTTGAACTTTAACTTTATTTGATTGTGAGATTTATTGTGAAAAGCAAAGAAATAATTTAATTTTGTGGATAGACTGCCCCTTTATATTTTCAATGAAAAATAAAAAAATTTTGCATCATTTAAATGCAAAAAAATTTTATTTTGCAGTCCCCTGATTTTTGTCACATCAAGTAAAAATCATGCATTTTTAGGATTAAGCAATGTGCCCATAAAATTTGCTTTTTTTTATAGATTTACCACTTTTATTATAGTAGCCACTACCTTAGTGCTCCGTCAAATAGTGCAGTTGTATTTTGCTACCACTAGATGGTGCACGAAACGTCTCCACTATTGGACAACAGGTACAAGTTGCACAAAATTGAGTATAAGGTGCGGCATTACTTTGTAATGCCGTCATAGGAGTGCTGAGTTGCACCAATGTTAAATATATTTATATATCAAACATAACTTGCAAATGTTTCTGTTTTACTGTACTAATGATCCTGCACCTCTATAAAACGCTCAAATCTAACGAGGTTATTTGAGTCAATTATATTAGCTGATAAAGACACCATAGCTAATCTAATTACATTTGGTTGAGTCCAACGAAATTTTGGGCAGGGCATGTGCCGCTTCCCTCATATTACTCACAGCTGTGGCTAAACTGAAAGCTCTAGAAACATCCAGTACGCACCTAGTGCGTCAGTCTTGCTATTCTCGTACGTAGATACGTAAAGAACTACGGAGTGGAGTCCACAGGCTTCAGGCGTTTGCATAGCTTGTGTGTAGACAGCGTTCCTTCTTTAACAGACACTATCATTCTTTTAATAAGATTATTTTACCTGCGATAAAGAACCTCACTTCGCGCAAGGACATGTAAGTTGTGAAAACTAAACACGCCGGTGAAAAGTGCGATAGTTCACTTCTTAGCTAAACGTTGCACCCGCTTGACAACATGCTTTTGCAAAGGCGGGAGGATGGCCTTGCCTCATTGAATTGGAGTGCTAGCTAGCTTTAATTCTGTATAATACCTCCGCGAAACAACCCCATCGTATCTTAACAGTTATTGTTTTCTTTTCACCGTGAAGGGTAAAGTCGGCTCATTTAGCTGTAGCGTGGCGCTCGCGCACCGCATGGCTCGTAGTAGTGCCAGCGTTGTTAGCTGGGTTAGCAATTCCTCATTGAGACTTCTGGAAGGCACTCATTAGATTAGCACCAAAGCCCTGGAAGTGGCTAGGATATTGGCATTACAAAGGAAATCTAGGATTATAAGCAACAAAGCCATCTCTGTTAATAGTCATAGGTTTGATTGCCATGTCGAAATGAAGAGAGCCACATCCAATAACTTTTATTGTTAGCTTTCATGTACGTTTAGGACAATTTGTCGGAAGGTTTGGTTGAACAGTGACAAAAATACTTCTAAAAGTTGTAATCGTAAACATGAGAGAAACATAATGGATATATGTAAGCCGTGTGTCTGTAATGCGGAATGAGATGGTTAAGTTAATGTGGTAGGATGTAGCTTTGTTTGCAATGAGGTTGAAAGGGAATAACCTCGTGGCTTCTCTTTTTGATATGAAAAGTTAGATCTTTAAAACAGCAGTAGAAGTTTAACACACTTATTTATGTTAAGCTAAGGATTATCAGCAGTCAGGTTTTTGATTTAAAACTAAACTTTAGGGTTTCTCACGTGCAATTTGAATTTTCATGCTTAAGAAAACAAAGATGTTTCACTTTTATATACCTGTTACAGAACACGTGTAACTTGATGCTGTGGTAACCTGATACAAAGGCCTGTTGATAGCTGCCTGTTGTATATAAAGATTTCCCCACTCATCACAGCACTTGGACCTACATCATATGGCAATAGTCTGCTGTGTCATTATACAAAATAAGAATTATGCACGAACAGTTGAATCTGTTCATATGCCACAAAAGGTTAGCCTACAACAAAGAGCCCTATAACCTTAAGGGGTTGTGTATCAGCTGCATAAACGTCATGCTACTAGATAAACAAATTGTCTTTTTCAATTATATTTGGCAACCATAACTGTTTGACAGTGACAGCTGTAGTGTGATGGTGCTTTAAGGGGTTATAAGTTGTGTTTGTGTCCTCTGTTTCCTCACAGGCATCCAGCGACTGCTAAGTGGTACGACAGGAGGGACTCGGTTATTATAGAGTTCTGTGTAGCCGACAGCAAAGATGTTAAAGTGAACTTTGATAAAACAAAGTTCGGTTTCAGGTATGCTTTCTTCAAGAATGGTATTACTAAATATTTTAATACATTATTTATAGATATAGTGGTTGTTCCACTGGTACTGTCCTAAAGTTAAGTGTTTGTTTCTTTTTTCCTTCCCACAGCTGTCTCGGTGGGAATGACAATGTCAAACATGAGAATGAAATAGAACTTTTTGAAGCTATCAATGAGAATGTAGGTTGCACACTCCTTTTATCAAGACTACCAAAATACTAAGGGCTTTAAAATGCAGTTTAGTGTCCTTGTGGTCATATGTTGCTTTGTCTTCTCTCCGACTCAATGCAGGAATCCAAACATAAACGCACAGATCGTTCAGTGTTGTGCTATCTACAAAAAGCGCAGCCGGGGAAGGCGTGGCCAAGGCTAACGAAAGATAAGGCTAAGGTCAGTGATGCACACATGAATATGATGAGTGTGATTTCCATCCTAAATTTGATGCGTTTTGAAATGATAAAGATAACCAATTCCCAATAGTTGGACACACCTAGCAGTTACAGTGTAGTGATTTGTAAGACTTTGAATTAAGCCCTTTTGAGATATTTAGTTGGGATATCCCCTGCTTGGCTAAGATCAGGTAGAATCCTGTTTGAACCTTTTCCACTTAAATAAAACAAAATGAAGATAAATAAATGAAACCAGCTCTAATGCATTGGTTTTCCTGGCTGAATTGTTTAACTGAAAATGCTGCTCTTGTGTTTCACAGCTGAGTTGGCTCAGTGTCGACTTCAATAACTGGAAAGACTGGGAGGATGACTCAGATGAGGAGATGGGCAACTTTGATCAATTCTCAGACGTAAGTATTTTTGATTGGTGCAGATTGTTTTTGTTTTTTTTGCAGTGTAATCTTGCATTTCAAAGCAGAAAACCTAATGGTATTTTTCAGTTTCCTTTTACACAAAATGGTAAAATAGGAGAGAAAAGAATTAATAAACATGAACTTATTCATTCTGCAAGCCATAAGTTGCTATGAACTTCCAGGGCTTGGACTTTGTCTCTCGAATTGCTGATTTGCTGGAACTTTGTTGCCTTTTTTTTTTTTTTTTTAAGTGATGTCTTGTATTATAGATGATGAACAACATGGGGGGTGAGGATGACCTCCCTGATCTAGATGGTGCAGATGATGTAAGAATCCTTTTTCTTTTTAATCCTCAATTTCTACACTTATCCTCCACTCATCAGTAAAAACTGTTAAAAGATCAGAACTGAACCACTGACGGTAGATGTTGTGTAATCTTGTTGTGTAATGGTTATGAACCTCATCTTTCTATTTTCCCCCCTCCTCCTCCGCCTATTTTAGGATGACTCTGCAGATAGTGATGATGAGAGTAAGTATCCATCCATAAGATTGTCTTCAGATTGCTGTTAAAGGTCTGATTTGTGATTTGAAGAATTTAATTATCTTTTTTTTCCTTTTCAGAAATGCCAGACTTGGAGTAAGAGACTGTCAGACTCTGGAGAGGAAAATGGAAGAACAGAGGACGAGGAATCTAAACAAATGTATATCTTGAAACTGAAGGCAGTGACAAACTGTACATATGAGTCGGTAGCCATATTTAAATCCATAGCCTCAGCTACAAACTGTTTTGACCAATCAGTCCACTTACAGTTGATTTGCATGTTATTGGACAGAGCAGCTATCTCCACTTCCATTTGCTGTACTGCACCTTTTGGTTATCTTGTTTTACTGTTAATTATTACAGCTAAGCACAACTTTGTTTGGGAAAAAAACTGTATAGTGGACCTCAACTGAGCAATATGTGTTAAATTTACAATTTGTTATCAAATGAATTGCGTTTTAAAGATGATTGGGCCCATTTATTACCAATACTGTGTTTTAAGTTAGTTTATCAGTGTAGTTTATCTCATGATTTAAGAACTAGATGCATCTACTGATTGAGGTCCTCTTAAGCCTTCCATGTGCAGTGAGTTAGATATCCAGGAGGCCAGTCTTCTGTATCAGTAGCTTAACCTTCCAGCTTACGTGTTTCCCCCATACTTCATGTTTAATGTTTTGTAAAATTGGATTAATCTGAATTTATTGCAAAAATATTTGCATCTTCCCAGTGATCGCCTACTGTACTTTATGAATTCCGCATATTTAGTATCTTTACAGCAATCCTTTCATACCCCACCTTACATGCACATGTTTCACAGCAGAGACGATGTGATATGTTCTGCAGCTGATGGAGGCTCTGCATCATCTGGTTTGTTGCTATCATCCAGGTTCTTACCATATTTCGTGCGCAAAGGAGCTTTGCTACGAAACGGCATGATGACCAAATCATATTTGCACTGTCAATAAAATGTAACGGGAGACTATGTTCAATATCGGTGGATTTTTTTTTTATTACTGTCTACATCTTTCTAATAAACTTTAAGAATCAATTTAAGTGGTATCATTTCTTTAAAACTAAACTGCAGATTTTTATCTTCACATTTGAAACTTTCAAGGAACACATTTGGGTTGTGGGAGCACATTAAATATTGAAACAACCTAATGTTTTAGCGCTCATAGTGCCAGAACGTAATTATAAAATTGGTAAAGACAAAACAGGAAACTTAACAGATTATTGCTACTGAATTAATACACTGGATATAGTTTTTTTTATGTAATTGAAGGTTGGAATCTGTTGGCCTTAGTAAACAATGGATTTAGCACAAAGATTAAAGGCATTTGTGTTTTATTATTTCTCCCCAGCAATCATAGCACTTGGTTTTTAAAGCATGGTTAGGAAAACCTGATCGGTCACTTTTACAAGGAGGTATAACTTTTTGTATTTGTGGAATGAGCAACACAAACATGGGGGCAGTGCCCTAAAGAAAATATGCAAAAATACTCTGCAACATTTTCCTGTTCGTATTCCCTTGTTTTTAGATTCAGGTGTTTATCGGGTCTGCATCAGTCACAGATGTGGCCAGTGGTGGTCTTATATCTCCAGCCTACAGGATGCCAAAGCTGCACAGAGTCGGTATCATTTAAGTATAAAGAATTTGAGAATAAAGAGGGTAAAATGACCTGCCAAGAGTCTTGATCTTAACCCAGTTGAACACTTGTGTGAACAGCTTGGTTGTACTTGCTAGACTGACCAACACAACCACTCAGGTTAACCCTCAACATCTCCTGGCTGAGGATCGATCGATCTTCCTTTTTACGTATTCAAAATGACGGGATTTCAAAGACACCATACTTGACCGCAACGGTTGACCTTATTAAATGTATTACAAGAAACGCGGCTCTAAATGATGATGATTTCATTTTTTCCCCCTCCATAAATGTTTAACCAGTTTGTCTCGGCGTTAGGACCCAGAAACCTGTGGATTTTGGGCCCAGAATATTACCATACTTCCTCCTCGGGCCCGATTTCCTCTAATATGGTAATTTATGGAAAGTTAGCAGTAATGCGACTACGTAGTTTCCTGTTTACGCTATTATCCTATTAAAATAAAATAAAAATATAAATAAAATCAAGTTCTCAGAATGTGATACAATATTAATATTCACCGGAAAGAAAAGCTACAATTTATGATGACACAAAATTATTTCTTTTTTAATCATTGTAGTAACACAGGTAAAAAAACGAAGAAAGCAGAGTAAGTAAACATTTTTAGTGAGCATCTAATATCTGCAAATGTGGTAAAGCAATGACAATAAATAAAAATTTCGAGGAAAGGTTTTTGTTATAATAACACAAAGTCTTTATCATATTTATTTTCAACACTTATATAAATATTTTGTGAAGTCTCATATGGTACTTTCACCGGATGTGTGTGGTTACTGTTATTACCTTTACGCAGCTCCAGTTTGCTCCGTTCTATGATCATGGCTGTACTGGACCACACCAGCCATGTTTGCTAATTTAAAACCCAAAGGTTAGAGAATAGTTGTTTATTATTTATCGCTTTGTCATCTTCACCCGTATATCCGTTAAGACGAAGGTTAACAGTCTTCTGCGCCTTCAGGAACCAAGAACTGAAAGGTGGGGCTCCTATAAGTTAAAAATCAGCAAAAGTTTGGATGGTGGCAGTGTGGGAGGATGATGCTGTGCCGATATTGTCTGTGTGCGTGCAGCGTAAACAATGTAACTTCATCTGGATGCTAGCTAACGTTAGCCAGCGAACAAAAGGGAGCACGCCTCCATTTATTAATTCGCGAGACTGATGAGTGAGTAAATGCTTGCCATAATTATCAAACTAATTGATACTTATTCACACTCACTATAATTTTTTAAAAATGTTTCATTTTTGATGAGTATCATAAATTCAAGCCAGAGTGGTTACGGTACCTGCTACCTGGCTATAAGCTAACATCGCAGCCTACTTAACTCCGGATAAACGTTATGGATGCTATTAGTTAGCTTTATAGCCTGCGTGTGTTAGCTAGGTTCTATTGTGATGCTGTAGCTTAATAACCTTGGGACTTGAGTGGTGATATTTTCTGTCTAATAATTAACGAGGAAGTGTAAGGGAACCGTTTGAAGTATGGACTGTGTATTTGTTATTTACAGTAAATATTGCTAGCACTACAATCGGGCAGCGCTTTAAAGTGTCTTGTTCGTTTGAGGGCGCTGCTAGCACATCCGAGCTAACACGGCGGCTGCTATAGCTTGCAACGGCCTTGTAGAATTAGGAAATCAAGTATCCCGGAGCGCTACCGGGAACTGTTAAATAGCGAGTGGCAAGGTAAACACTTTTCCAGGCCCCGGAGTATAAAATATTCTCACTAATCTCATTATTAGTTCACTCGAACCACTGGATTTTGATAACGTTTGAGTGTCTGTACCTGTATGGAATGTACATTTATCATGGTAGACTCAGAAAGCTTCGCTCACAGTAGCAGCGCCTCATCAGCGGTAATGATGAGCTTCTATCGTAATATTCCGTTTGTCCATTGCACTCAGTGGGGCCTAGCATCTGCTGCTGCTGGCTGCGACATTTTGACGGTTGTTGTTGGAGCGAAATGGTGCTGTCACAATCTACATTTGCCAAAATCGCAGAGAAGTGACATCTTGTGCGGGAAATGACACAGAATATGTCCCCATAACTGCACAAGTTTCGAAAATGAACTTATCCATCTGTGATTCGTGCATTTAGGCGTATCGTTCGAACCCATTTTAACCTTGCTCCACAGTTGCATCACTTAAACACATTTTGTAAAGATTGGCAATCAACAGCTGATTCTATTTTTAATTTTCTTGAATAATTTATTTCTTTTCATTCTTCAGATGGACTCAAATAACCATTTCAACTATGGCAGCAACTCCTCAGCAAACTCAGGACTAAAACTCTCCTCAGGGGATTCTCTTTATACTAACGGGTCCTCCATGAGTTTTCCTCAGCAGGGGAAGAGTGAGTATTTTCATGCTTAAAGCACCCTGATGTATTACTGAATGAGCCTTGGGTCCCCTTGAGCTGCACTTGCAAAATATCATGAAAACAATGGATTACATAGGAACAAAATAATACATATGTATTTTTAAAAAGTGACATCACAGAAATCCTAAAGGTTGAAAGAGAAATGAAAATGTTTACAATTGCAACAGAAGCAAAGTAGCCAAAGTCATAACTTCAGAAAAGTGCATAATGTACAGGTTAAACGGTTGGAAAGAGACATAAAAAGATAACAAATTTCAGGTAAGATGTTTAATGAGGATGAAAAGATGTATTTATTATGAAGAGATGCTTGATTACTACATAGAATATAAAAATTACTGAAGGTCAAAAATGAATGTTAAGGGACAAAATGATCACACAAATACAGAAACTGACCCAAAAGAGACAAATAACAGACATATGAACATATAACCACTTTTTTCCTTTGGGAGTTTTCTAGTTTATACCATTTCAGCAACAAAAATCTTGGTTTACTCATGCAGACCTTTTTTAAAGTTCCTTTTTATGTTCTTTATCTTGCAGATATGAATGGCGAAATGAATGTGAATGGCGTCACTACTGTACTTGGGTCCAGTGTGCCTGGTTCCCACCCACCATCAGCTCCTTACCCCCATGTGAGCAACCACCACCAGAGTAGCATGAGCTATGACTACTTGTGGGGTGGTCACTCACAGTACGGTCCAGGCATGGCCACTTCTCCTGGGCACGGGATGCATCAGAAGCAGCCTGCACCTGGGATGGTGCAGCCTCAGTCACAGCACCACTTCCAGGGTCATGGACAGTACCAACTGAATGGGGGTATTGAAAGTTCCCACCAGCCCTCTGTTGCAGGCCCCGCAAACGTTCCTCTTACGGGGAATCAGTATTGGAACAGGAGTAACCCTGGCCAGCAGCAGATGAGCTATAATTCCCACAGCATGTATGGGACGTACCAGAGTCAGGCACCTCCTGGGATTACATCTTCACAGCATCACCAGCAGCAGTCCTTACAACAGCCCCCGCATCAACCATCACAGCAGCACGTCCACTCCCATCGTCAGCCACACCATCACCACCAGCAGCACCAGCAACCGCAGCATTACGGTATGATGCCTAATGGGATGCCCTACTACCAGCATCAGCCCCAACACCCATCCCTGCCATCCCCTCAGCAGCAGCCGCCACAGCAGCCTCAGCCGCAAGCCCAGGCTCAGATGATGTCCCCAGCTGCCCAGAATTTCACTCCTCCACGTGGCAGCCCACAGCACCACAGCTTAGGCAGAGGGAGCACTGGCAGTCCTCTGCCTGTGGGGATGTCCGGACCAATTATTTCACCGTCAGCAGTACAGGATAGTGGCTCCCCCAAAGGTCACAGCAGGGAGCGGAGCCCCCATACTAGCAACGTGGGAATATCTTCTCCATCACGAGGTGACTTACAAGCCCCCTGACTTTGTCTTTCCTTAAAGTCTTCTGTTCTTCTACTTTTTTTAAAGCTACTAACTGTGATAATGATGACTCGAATTGGTTGGTTAACTTCTACATTTTGACAATGCTGCATTTCTGATGTTGCACTTTTCAATTCTTCATTATTCAAACCGTCATCATTTACAATCCACTTCCTGCTTTAAATGCCGGTTATGCTAGTCAGATGGTTTTATTTCTCCTTATATTTTGACCTAGTAAGACTCTTTCTGATAGCGCCCTCTGGTTGGGCTACACTTCATATTGCGTTTGCTAATTCCAGTTTTGCTGGATTACTGTAATTGTGAAGTCTAAAAAAATCCAAACCCATAAGTTTGAACCTTGACTTCAGTGTCTCACTGTACGCAGTGTTAGAACTCAGTGCTCAGATGTAACCAGCAGGTGCCACTGTTTGACTTTGGTTTGTCTTTCTTTTAATAACCTACCATCAAGACGGTGTGCTGACCATGTTTACTTATAAAATAGAATTCTTTCTATAAAATAATAATATCAAACATGAAATCATATGTAATAGAAAAGGTATATTCTTCTGCATTTGACAAATTGTTGACATTCTTTCCCTGTCTCTTCTTTTAGGGCATCTGAGGGAAGCTGTCAAGGAGGTTGACACGAGCTATAATAGCAGTGAAAGGGCACCCGTTGCCCAAAGGCCGCCCAAAACTGACAGTTACCAACCCAAACCTGCTGCTACTCATGTAGGTCTTCAAGGTGATTATCATCACCATTCAGATCAGCCAGCAGCTTTGCATCCAGAAATGACCTCCCCTGTCAGAGATCCAGCCAGTAACCCACCTCCCAAGTGTGTGTCGTCTCCTCTCTCTGCATCTAACGCAGCAGCATCAATGTCTCTAACCAAGGCCTCAACACCGCCGCGGGTCTCTGTACCTCCTATGTTCTCTGGACCTCCTATGGCTGCATCCCGTGATGTGGAATCTGCTCCCCCACAAATGTCAGCGCCTTCCAGTGCATCCCTCGCTCCATCTGCGGTTGCTTCTTCCAGACTGTCCTCAACTCACCGAATGATGCAAGGCCTCAGAACTTCGACCTCTGGAGCAGCTGAGATATCCCACATGGGATCCAAGCATCTGGCAGAAGCCTCGTCCCCCCTGTCCACATCACCTTCAAAGGGTCCCACACCTCTTGGTTCCCCTGAAAGCATTTCTAGACCGTCAGCAGGCTCTTCTGGACCTCAAGTCTCGTCTTCATTAGAGTCTTTGCTTCTTCATCAAGCAAAGTCAGCATTGCCTCCCTCAGTTACTTTGCCTTCTCCAACTGTATCGTCTTCTGCCGTAGCCTCCATCCCTTCTTACTCCACACCTGCCTCCTCCCTAGAGATGGTTCATCGGCCCAAGCCGCATTTGACAGCCTGCTACACTGGTGCATCTCAAGGTCAGCATGAAACACCTGGTCCTCCCAAGTTGATGTCTTCGAATTCTCCACCTGACACGCCTCCAACTTCAACCTCGTCGTTGCTTGAGCATCATTTGTCAACGTCTGCTTCTCCCGCATCAGCGTCACAAACCCCTTTAGTTTGCAGTAAACCTTGTGAACAAGCACCATCCTCCCAGTGTCTGACACGTACTAGTTCAGCTGTTGATATAGGTGTTCCCAGTGCTTCTGCGTCAACACCACAAGGGAGGGCTATCTTATCCCCTTTGGCAGCCCAAGACAGCCCTACAGTCCAACCTCTGTTTACCCTACCTCTTGTAACCACTCAAGCCTCCAGGACTGCACCCATGTCCTCCCTTCCTGCCTTGGTGTCTGTGCCTCCTGCGATGTCTTCTAGAGTGCTGCAAAGCTCTGACTCTGAGCAGCATCCTCCAAACACCACCACCACCACCACTCCATGCGTGCTAACACAGTCGTCTTCTGAGTCAGACCAGTGTGGTCTCGGTAAGGAAAGGAAAGCAGCAGAGCATGAAAGGAATGGAAAACCAGAGGGATCCCTTTCCCAGCTGGATCCAGGAACAGTAAGGACATCGAAGGAGAAAGCGACTGAGACTAAGAAGTCAGAAGTCTGCTCACAGAAATCCTTCAGCGACCTCCCAGGGAAACCCCTACCGAGCACCGGCGCCTCTGATGAAGATCTGAAGAATAAACAAACCGATTTTGAGAAGCAGCGCGTGCAAAGCAGCATGGTCTCGGAGGTAGGGGACTCCTCCGTGGAGTCGTCTCCACTCGGAAAGTCCCCGCAGCTGAACAGCACAAGGGTACATCTGACCGACGAACAAAGTTTTGATAACTCTTCCCTTACTGCTCCTCATTATGATGGCAATTCAACATGCGACACCCCCTCTAGAATCAATGTCAGCTCTGTCTTAGAAACAACTTCTCTTTCAGGTGACGATAGCTCGTGTTTAGGTGACTCTTCTTACTTTGGCGACAGCTTTTCCACAAGAAAGGACACTTCTCAGTTTGACAGTAAATCCCAGGCTAAGGAAGAACCATCAGATATATTTAGCAGCACTAAAAATACCAGCTTTTCTGAAGATGACACGGAAGATGACGTAGTGGACTCGACCAGGGAAGAGGAAACATCTGAGGCAGAAAAGACAGGCAGCTGCCAAATAACAGGAGAGTCCATACTGGAGTCTTCCTTAAACAGTACCTCTCAGACTGAAGAGCCTCCTGTTGACTCGAGTGTGTCCAACTCACACATTCTTGTCTCATCTCAGCCAGTTAAAGGTACATTAGTGACGTTATTCATTACTGACACTATTTACTGCTTTTAAAAACAGCACTTATTAGTTTAACCCTTCAAAGCTGAACCCAAGAAAAGTAATCTTTTTTTAATTCTGAAGTCTTTTTTCGCCATTTAACAAAAAGTAGAGAAAGAAAATAAACATTTTCTTTGTATATTTAACATTTATCACCATATGACATGCCAAAATTAATATGGTGTAGTCGTCTGCCCCCTAATGGATACCAGCATCACAAATATACTGCAGGGTTGTGAGCAAAGTTTTTACCATAAAGTGATGCAAAATGTCTAAGAAACCCTATCTATGAAATATAATATGTTTGGCTTTATAGGGTTAAATTGTATAGTTTTTTATGTTGAAAAGGGGGAATATAAAAATCTACTAATTGAGGGAACTATAAATAGAGATGCTGTTTTTCTGCCCTCTACTGATGCAGTTTAATGTTCCACCTCAGGTCCTGAAGCAGAGTGGGAGCCCAGAGGACATGATACACCAGACTCAGCTGGACACGTTATCAAGACCACTGCTAATGAGACGATGACACCCCCAAGTCTTAAGATGAGAGACGAGAACTTCATCGCCTTCAGTACCCCAGCAGAGAGCCCTGCTGTACACCCACTCCAACCAATAACAGAGCAGACTGTGTCAGCTGCCGGAGGCCATCTGAAAACCCCAGGGAAACCACGCAAACCTCGAACTCCAAAGGCATTATGGATTAAAACCACAGGTATTTAACACTCCGCTTTCAACCAAATGTTATTCTGAAGACGATACGTTTTATTAAAAAGCTGTTTTTCTTGTTTTTGTTTTAAGCTCCAGAGGAGGCTGTGCGAAAGCCTCGAGTTCGAACCCCAAAAGTAGAGCAGATAAAGACTGATGAAGGAGGAAGTGCTAAAGATGAAGGAGTAAGGGGCAGAAAGAGAAAGAAATCGCTCAAGATGGAGGTCAAAGATGCATCAGATGTGTCAGCAGAGGCTGGGCCTCTCACGCAGGAGGTGGATCCAATAACGGCTGCCATAGAAGCTGTTCTGGCCAACGCTTCGGCTGCCAGCACAGCAGCTGAGAAACCCAAGAAGAAAAGGGTCAGAAAGCAAGACCAAGAAGGAAATGTGAAGACTCAGAAACAGGATGCTGAAACGGCCGCTGACGATGGGGATGAAAATGGCGACGACAGCTCCACTGCAGGTAACAAAGCAGGCTAATGCTCTCCATAATGCAGCGATGTATTGCTGACATTTTTACACAGCATAGGAGTTCGATCCTGAGCCTGTTTGTGTTTATTTGTCTTTGCAGGAGAATCAAACAGAAGAAGGGTTGCAACAGAGGACCAGGTCCAGTTCCCTCTGCTGCACGGGTGACTATTTTCACTGCTACATAAAGCTTGTTTTGATCTCAGAGATTATTAGAGGATCCAGTTGGTTTTTTTTCAGATAAATGAATTATAAACCTCTCATCGTAGTTTAAATTCATAATCCAAAGCCATTGGATTGAGTGTTGTCTGTATTTTAAAGCTTAATTTGTGTTTTTGGACTGGAGTTTAGGGATAATTAAAATCAATACCTGGTAAAGAAAAACTCTTGACGTGCTCCTTGATAGGAATTATTTTTAATAGCTACGGGAGGAGTTTTATAATGTATTCCCTTTTCCGTAGTTGGAGGAGGGAAATTCGTGTGAAGAAAATGGAGAACCGCATGAAGGGAGAAACTTGGTATTACACTCCTTGTGGAAGGAGGATGAAGCAGTTTCCAGAAATAATCAAGGTAAAAATGCCCCTGCTGCTTTAAACACACTAGAACAGTGGTTCCCAAACTGTTGGTTATTTCAAGGGGTTGCCAAACAATTGTGAAAAATATGAAACCTATATTTATCAAATAAATAAAGTAAAATTAAAAAAACCATTAATGAAGAGATAAATCTAAATGTAACAGCTTAATTCTTTAACACATTAATGCATAAATCTACATTTATCGTCCTTATTTATGAAGACAGACTGTTTTCAATTCTTTTTCTTAGAGGATCCTGCAGGACGACACGTCTGATATTTGATTAATAAATATCTTTGTTGGAGATGGGGGGGCACAAACACTAATATATGTTAGCTTGTGGGTCGTGGCTCAATAAGTTTGGGAACCAGTGCGCTAGAATGCCCTGAAAGTAGTTAAAACCATAATCCAGTCAACCAGTTATGGTTCTAATATTGACGTTTTTATTTTTTCGTTTGCTGCTTTTGCTGTTTTCCAGTACCTGAAGAAACACACGGACAGTGTGGTCACCAGAGAACACTTCAGTTTCAGCCCACGAATGCCTATTGGAGACTTTTATGAAGAAAGAGAAACGTCAGAGGTCTGTTAATCCTTTTGTTCCCCTGTTTTTAAGACAGTAAATTTATTCACAGAGAAGAATTTGGACTGCACAGTGAAACATGTGGAAGGCGAATTTCATGATGGTAAATCACATCCATGTCTGTGATGGATTTCAGGGTGCAAAGTGGGTCATGTTGGCTAATGAAGAAGTTCCATCTATGATCATGGCCATCACTGGCCGACGCGGTCGACCACCAAACCCTGATAAAGAGAAACCTTGCAGGGTCCGGGGCCTGAAGGGAGGGCAGGCTCGTCGGCCAGGTAGACCTCCTAAATTTAAGATGGTCGACCTCCTCAGCAAAGTTGATGCCAAGCTACTAAAGCGACTTGAAGCCAAGGGTGAGTGAGTCTCAAAAATTAAGTAAAAAATGACTCGTAGCTGTCTTAAGACTTGATGGCTGATTAATTGTTTGACTGTTTTTGTAGAAGCTCTCACTGAGGAGGAGAAGGAGAAACTAGCAAAAATCAAAAAGAAAATGAAAAGAAAGGTAAGTAGTCCTGACTGGTTGATTGTACTCTTAACCTGCTGCTCCGTTCACATCTCATCCTAGTTTTGTTGCGACTCTTCTTTTTTAGGCAAGAATGAAGAGAAGGGAGGATGCAAAGATAAAGAAGATAAAAGAGGAAAAAAAGAAAGCCAAGGTACAGGAACAACTTAACATTCACAATAATTTGCATTTGTAGTGTCATCCTTATTATCTTTAATGCCACTTTTTTCCCCCCTTTAGCTAGAGCAACAGTCAAAACTCCTGGAGGAGAAGACTGAGCCAACAGACCCGACGGCTCCACAAGACTCGCATTTAGAGCCCTCCACAGAGCCCAAGAAACCAGGTCGCAGGAGGTCGGTTAAGGCTGACGCCACCTCACCCGTACAGCAGGCACCCGGAGAGCGGACGGTCCAGAGCGGCCGGGCGCAGAGCGCTCGCAGTAAAGCCAAAGCCTTAGCTAAGGCTCAGGCGGAGGCAGAGGCGGCAGCTAATGCAGCTCTGGCAGCGAAGAAGGCGGCAGAGCGAAGGGCTCAGGCTCAGAGGCGCCTGGAGGAGCGGAAGAGGCAGCAGCTGATCGCAGAAGAGCTGAAGAAGCCCGCAGAGGACATGTGTCTGACGGACCACAAAGTGAGTCAAACCAGCCCCATACGAACCATGCATTTAAAAACTTTTTATAAAAAAGTTGAATTATTTAAATTTCCTCCACCAGCCTTTGCCGGAGCTGTCTCGCGTTCCCGGTCTGGTTCTTTCCGGAACATCTTTTGCTCACTGCCTGGCCGTGGTCGAGTTCCTGCACGCTTACGGAAAGTTGATCGGTCTCAATGTACCCAAGGACATCCCCAGCCTCGCTACCCTGCAGGAGGGTCTGCTGGGCCTGGGGGACAGGCAAGGAGAGGTGCAGGACCTTCTGATAAAGCTGGTGGAGGCAGCACTGCATGACCCGGGCCTGCCGTCTTATTACCAGGTGTGTGTGACATGAAGCATTCGCTACACTGCAGCAACGCTCCTTAATTATTTATTAAACCCTTTGTTGCGTGTTTTCTCCGACCTCCTTCTTGATACACAGTCGGTGAAGATACTTGGGGATAAGCTGGTGGAGCTGGAGCTGACCCGCAGCACCGTCTCAGAAGTTCTTCGCATCTTTTTGGAATCTCACGGTTACGAAACGGAGGTTTGCAACACACTGAGGACCAAAACCTTTCACGCCCTGCCTCCTGACACCAAGGCTTCTATCCTGGGTTTCCTGGTGGAAGAGCTCAACGGCAGCAACGTCGTGACGAGGTCGGCTCTCACAGATCACTTCCTGCTTGTAAATTTCATTATTTGTCGCTTCTCAGCGAAGCCGTAACTTGACTCCTGTGTGTGTGTGTTTGCTTTAGTGACATTGACAACACATTGGAAAACATGGCGACCTACAGGAAGAACAAGTGGATCATTGAGGGGAAACTTCGCAAGTATGATCATGTTCTTAAAGTAATTCTGTTTGGCTCCTAAATCTGTCACATGTAGGATCTTAATCTTGACCCCGTTCTTCCTGTTTAGACTGAAGGCAGCGCTAGCCCGGCGCACAGGCCGCTCGGAGGAGGAGTTGTGTTTCGAGGAGAGGAGGCGCAGTGCCAGGGTCGCCGAGGAAGAGAACCTCAGTCTGGAGGACAATGGCCTGGTTCTGGAAAGAGGAAATCGGCGTGCACGCAAAGAAGAGCCCAAACTCAGTGATGTGTGTGTCTTCCCTCTGTTTCTGATTTACCAGATGATTATTTCTGTAAATTATTTTGATTGAAATATGACTTCTTATTGCTGCAGAGTGAGAGCCCAACCAATGCCAGCATTCCAGAGCTTGAAAGGCAGATAGATAAGCTAACCAAGGTAAGTCTGACGTCACTCAGAAACGGTTCCTTCCACCTTCATGTTGCTTTGGTTTTAAAATGTTTTCTGCTCCTCCACAGCGCCAAGCGTTTTTCCGTAAAAAGCTGCTACAGTCGTCTCATTCCATGCGGGCGGTTCTGCTGGGTCAGGACCGCTACCGGCGCAGATACTTGGCTCTACCTCACTTTGGAGGAGTTCTGGTTGAGGGGCCTGAAGAGCTGCTCAGTGAGTCTGAACTGAATTTGAAATTTGAGAATTTACACAACTTGAAATCTGGTTTTAATCTTATTTTCTCTTTATACTTCTGCGCTGCAGCTTCAGGAGAAGTCCTTGTAGCTGAGGTGCCTGTTACCTTCCTCAAAAAGGAGCCCAAAGTGGAGGAAGCTCCCATGCCAACCAGCCCCCCTCCCACTCTGCCATCCTCTCCATCTTCTGCTACTCCAGGCCAGAACCAAGCCTTTTCTCCAGAGGAGGACCCCCTTCCTGGCACCGCCTCCCTCATGAGCACGCAAAGAGGCCGCGGGCGCCCCCGCAAAATCAAACCCGAAGTCGAGCTTCACCTCCGCACAGCAAAGATCCGCCGCCGGCGTCGAAGTAGCATCAGGTCGGCGGGGGAGGAAGGGCCCGGATCACCAAACAGTTACACGCACGACCTCACCCAGGCAGCTTTCCAGAGCTGGCTCAGCCAATCCCAGGAATCTGTGACCAACGGCACGTGCTCGGCGGCAGGGGAAGCTCCAGACGGGAACCGACCAGAAGAGAGTGTGAAGGAGATGGCGGAGAAACAAGGACAGTGGTTCAATCTCCTCCCCAAGCAGCCGTGTGACGATAACTCTCTGACCGAGCCGCAGACGCTCAAGTCGCCCAGCTCGCCCGTTAAACAGATCCCTGCTGCTGTGCCGCCACTCGCTGCTGCGCTCACACAGGTTCGCCGCTTCCGCAACACGTTTATGCGCTTAATGTGTCATTTAACATCCGTACTAGGGATGGGCATTCCATTTAAAATGTCTTTTTCGATTATCAGGAGAATTAACCATCGATTATTGATTTATCATTAATATTTCTATATTCAAATTCATTATTTATATCTTTTATTTAGATGAAGTAAAAGTAGAAAAAACCTAGTTTGTTTTCTCATTTAGAGTTTTATTACAAGATTAACGACTCTTTTGGCAGTTAAATGGGATTCATTCAATGGTTACATTGGAAAATATGTGCTGACATACAACTTCAGCACCAGTTTAAAGATGCATGCGATTTATGGATTAAAAAATGATTTCATCTTAAGGATCGAACGACGATTAATTATGCCTATCCCTAGTCTGTACGATCTTAAAATAATTTCTTCTCCCTTCACAGCCGGACCCGCTCCTACCTTGCCAAGCTCCCGCTGACCCTGTGGCCCCAGCAGCACAGCAAGAGATCCCGTCACTAGTTGCTGCTGATGCTGAACCTGTTGGTGCTCCGCAAACGATCCCTCAGCTTGATGCTGCTCCCTCCTCTCCTCCTCCGGCTGCTCCCACCGCTCCTCCTGCTCCCACCACCCCAGTCAGGCCCACTCGCAGGCGGAGGAGAGGCAGCCGAGGCAGCAGTCCGGCTCGCCGAGGGCCCCGAGGAGCAGCAGCCAAGCGCCGTGGCCGGCCCCCCAACTCAGTGTTCCAGGAACTGGAGCAGCAGTACTTCACACAGCTGGTGGTCAAGCCCATACCAGCATGTACGTTTCTGCTTTGATTTTAACACCCGCAGTGAGGAATGTGGATCACTTTTTACAAGACTTTAACTTCTTCTTGATAATGCCTATAAAAGGAGAAAGAGATCTGCTAAAACCTTACTATAGATTGGATTTTAGACTGAAATAAATCCCATTATAATTCATGCATTGAGCTTTATGTAGTTTTCTAGATTGTGAAGTCTGCGTTAGCCCCTTTTTATGTGTTTAATGGGGTGTCCGTTTATCTCCAGCAATGGTGCGTGGCTGGTGGTGGATCAAGGATCCAGAGGAATTGCGTGCCACTTTGCAGGCACTCCATCCAAGGGGCGTCAGGGAGAAAGTGCTCCATAAGCATTTGGTCAAACACATGGAGAGCTTAGCTGAGATGTGCACTAAACCCATTGACGGTGAGTAAAACAGGATCTCCATCCATTTAACGTCTGATCATCACCGTGCTGCACAGGTTTTGGGTTTTCTCTTACAAATGTTCCCCTTTGTTGTTAAATAGACCCGATATTTGAGCTGAAGGTGGAGCAGAAGGACGTCCTCCTGGAAGCTCTGCAGCAGCCCTGGCAGGTGCAGGACAAAGCGTTGGAGACGGACATTAGCGCGCTTCAGTGGGTGGAGGACCTGGAGCAGCGCGTCATCGCTGCTGATCTACATCTGAAGGTGGAACGGAGTTTTTCCATGTTTGAAAAAAAAAATCGCAATATGCCACAGAAATGTGTTGTTTAGGCATCTATGAGCCTAGATTTGAACAGATTCTTAAGTTGAAAAATTCCACAGGATGTTTATGTTTGTGGGGTTTTGAAACTAAAGCACTGAAGCTAATTTGCTATGTTTTGTTTGTTTCCAGGCACCGCCTCAGAGTGCAGTGAGCGATGCTGAGACGAATGCAGAAACGCCTCTTGCTGAGTTTCAGGTAATATAAGGAACTGGATGAAACATTTTCCCACACATTTGGACCAAATGTGTTACAAGTTCTCTCACTCCTCACTACTTTACTTCAGCTCGTGTTCCTTTTGTCCGTTTTCAGCCCTACACAATCCCAGATCCGGACTCCACGCGTGATGACCTTCAGTACTACGAGCATGATGTGGACCCACGAGATGACTGGATCGTGCGGACCAAGAAAGAGTGGTCTGGCCTGCCCCGCATTGCCACACACCCGCTGGACCTGGCCATGCTGCGGCTAGCCAACCTGGAGAGGAACATCGAGAGGCGCTACCTGAAGGAGCCGCTGTGGAATCCAGCCGAAGTGATGCGCCTTGCTCCCCTCACCCCCACACCTGGAGAAGAGCATCCCATGGATGTCATCAGGTAAGGAGGAGAGTTGGGAGTTTACATCTGAGAGGATAAATGTTTTTGATTTTTATGATTGAATCTCATTTTCGTCTGTTTCAGTCTGGAAAGTGAAATCACCTCTCGGCTACGAACGTGGCGGCAGGCTTTGGACCGCTGCCGCAGCGCCCCTCAGCTCTGTCTGTGCTTACTGCAGCTGGAAAAGGCCATTGCATGGGAGAGATCGGTCACTAAAGTGGTAAGCAGCCTCAAAACGAGCTGTTCAGATGTCATCTCACTGTGCTGGCTGGGGCTATTCTTCTTTTTTTTTAACCCTTTGTGACTTTTTTTTTTTGTATTTAAAGACTTGTCAGGTTTGCAGAAAAGGAGACAACGATGAGTGCTTATTGCTGTGCGACGGCTGCGATCGGGGCTGCCACATGTACTGCCTGAGGCCCAAAATCACCCAGGTGCCAGAGGGAGACTGGTTCTGTCCTACCTGTGTTTCTAAGGTCAGAACACATCATGGAAATTTTAAAGTCAATTTTCAAAGAGTGCTTTTCTTTCACCCTTAGTTTCTGCTGTGTTTTCGCTCATCAACTAGTCTGCGTCTCTTTTCAGGATGGAGAGGAATTACAGCGCTCGTCCAAAAAGCGCACCCGGGTGAAAAAGAGAAGGTATGAAGACGACAGCTCTGAGGATGAGACGACGGCGCGGCGTGGCAGCGGCAGCGGCGGCGGCGGTGGTGGCGGCGGCATGGCAACACGGCACAAGGAGGCAGCGCCTTCATCATCTTCCCGTTCCTCTGGAGAAGGAGGCGGCACCAAACGGCGCCGCATGACAACACGCAACCAACCCGACCTCACATTCTGCGAGTGAGTCTCCGTCGCTGCTGAGAGATTCACAGAGATTAAATTTTTATCAAATCCAGCACATTTGTTTGTTGTTTTAGCAGTTGTGTTGTTACAGACTTGTGTTAAGTCGTTATTTATCTTGCCAGGATCATTCTTATGGAGATGGAGGCTCATGCAGACGCATGGCCGTTCCTTGAACCGGTCAACCCCCGGCTGGTACCAGGCTATCGCCGCATCATTAAGAACCCAATGGACTTCCTCACCATGAGAGAGAGACTGCTACAGGGAGTGTAAGAGATGAATACATTTTTGATCCAAATAATTAAGTCGAGATTAAACAATTCACACACACATGAACCTAATCCTTGTTTTAACTCGAATCCTTTCCTTGTTTCCTTGTCTCAGTTACTGCAGCTGTGAGGAGTTTGCTGCAGATGCTCAGCTGGTCTTTAACAACTGTGAGCTTTTCAACGAGGACACGTCGGAGGTGGGCATGGCAGGACACGCAATGAGGCGCTTCTTTGAGAGCCGCTGGGCGGAGTTTTACTCAAACAAGGACAAATAGGAGCATGCAGCGATCGCCCTGATAGTGGGGCTGTAGACTGTTGGTGCTTTCACCGTCCCAGTCACTCTCCATTACTGCTAAGACTGCCTGGAGATTGTTCCAGCTTCTGTGTATTATCTCATGTATAGGTATATATGTATAGATTTTGGCTCTTTGTCTGTTATCGTTTCCTCTACAGGCCTAATCTTTTCTACACGGCCCACAGCTAAAGTGGCTTGAACTTGTACCCATTCCCCTTCAGAGTGAAAGCACGTCCGCCTTCACCCCCCGCCTTCTCGTGACTCCACATCTTCACCTCAGCATCTTGTCTTCTGTTTGCATTTTCCTGTCATGTCCGATCACAAGCCCCGTGTCATAGCAAAGCCTTTGGTCAAGTCCCACTGTGGGCTGATGACATGGCCTCAGGCCCCGAGTATTTTAGCTCTCACACTCTTGATGAAAGGTCAGGGACTGATCACACTAATGCAGCATAAGCGCTGCAGACCGGACCTGCTCAGCACCGCTCGGCATCAAAACGGATCAAATTTCTTCACAGAGCTCGGGCCATTTCTTACCTTTTCATTGGAAATGTAATGTAATGTGGTCTCATGCCTAGAAGTAATTTTTTGGCTCAATATATTTTTATTATATATTCTATATATAAATATATATAAAGATTACAATAGCTGGGATTATTTAATAGCAATAGCTTGTAGTGAATGTGTACAGATGACCTTATAGAGATGTTTAGACAATTTATGAAAAGGCCAGTCAAACTAAAAGGAATCTGTTGTTGGACTGCCACAAGTAGACGTTGTATAACCTCCACATAAAGTCTTGCTCGCACACGTTTCACTAACGCACACATGAACATACACACAATTTTGCACACGATTTCCCACACGAACCCAGCTTCTGCTGCTGTGTGAACGACACTGGTTTCTGAAACTGGAGGATTTTTAGTGTTTGTCGGTCTTAGGTTCAGATTTCACTCTCCCGCCTGTGAAGAGCAAATGTTCAGCTAGTTCCACCTGATCTGTCTCCAACCCAAAAGGATGCTTCTGTTATTTTAGCACCTGTAAATAGTCTTGTTTGATCGGTCCCGTACTGAAAGTTTGCTCTTACACTGTTATTGTGGTTTGCAGGTTTTTTTGAACATTTGCGCACGTTTGATGCCAAATCTGCGGCCAGATGTTTAAACTAACACTCTTGTGTTTGTGGCTCGTTTGACCAGATGAAAACCTCTAAAAGTGGCTTCAGTAGACTGAAATCCTCTTATTTTAAAGGCTAGCATTGAAAATGAACTGATGTTGAAGTGCTGGGCGCATTTGTGCCTGGTTTCTTGTCTTACATTCCTTTTTATTGATTTTTTTTTTCTTTTGTGCTGTACGAGGGCCAATGTATGACATTGCACAACGAGGCTGGTGTGCTATACAGGCAACAGGATGACTCCACCGGATTTTATTTATGTTTCTTACACTGAACTCGAATCCATTGATAGGAAATAAAGTTAATGTTCCTTTATAACATTTAAAGGGACAGTATGTTTTTTTGTTTTTTTTTCTTCAAAAAAGAAAAAAAAAGTCAAAAACCAAATGTGGTGTTAAGTGAATTTTTAATAATGTACAGTTTTGGTGACTTTAAATTTGTTCCTTTATATTTTTAGGACCAATTCATCATTTTTAAGAGGAGGTATTACAAGACTCTGTTGTATTAAGGTGATGTAACACGTGTGCATCTGTAGAATGTACTGTGAGTTGAATAAAAACACATCTTGTAGAGAGTATTTGTTTTCGTGCAGTATGTTTTCCCACTTATTGCTTTTCTCTTGACTGTACAGGTACAACTCAGAATATTAAAATATGCTGGAGAAGTTGTTATATTTAAGCAATTCAACATAGAAGGTGAAACCAACGCATTTTATATACTAAGCACAGATCCAAGAGTTTACTTTCAAAGGCCTGACATTTTTGCATTTAAAATCCATTTTTTATTGATTTCAAGCTATATTTTAATTTTCTGAATTTTTTATTTGAAGTTTTCTTAAGCTACAAGTCTTAATAAGCAAAATATAAACAAAAGCTGAAATATATTGATTTGCGTACTATGTGTATATGTGTACATTTAATCTTTGAAGTTAGGTTGCAGGTACTTCTCGGAATATTTTGAATAAGTGCCTGCATATATAACTTCAACGATTAAATGTACACATATATACAAACAGTATGCAGATCAATAAATTTCTTCTTTTGTTTATATTTTGCTTGTAAGGATTTGCAGCTTCAGAAAACCTCAATTAAAAAAAACTGATGATTAGAATATTGCTTGAAAGCAATAAAAAATGGATTTTAAATACAAAAATGTCAGGCCACTGAAAGTAAACTCTTAGATCTGTACTTGGTACATAAAATGTACTGGTTTCACTTTTTATGTTGAATTGCCAGAATAAAACAACTTTTCCAGCATATTCTAAATTTCCGTGAAGTACCTGTACATCACCATGTCAGGTTTTCCTCAGTTGCTCCCATAATTACCCCAGAATTGTTCTCATTATTCTCTGTACATACTGTGGTTTCTTTACACAAGTCTATGTAGAGTTGCAATAATCAGCTATTTCTATTGAAAGTGAATACAAATGAACCAGATTTATGTCCAAGATGAGTTTTGGATTTATAAATAAATTTAACACCATTATCAATGAAATATGACTCAATCTCCTTAGCAAATTATCTTCAGATAAGTTCCTATAGTGAAGAAACTGATGTAATAATTATGTTTTTTTTAGCTTTGGAAATGGTGCTCAAAATGGATCTTTTGTCATTTCCACAGAACAATATATAATATATAACTATTCTTCTGTGACCCATGAATCCCAGCCAGTGAACGGACATTATTCCTCTCTGGAGCAACACATGGATCCAGTTTTGAAATTTGGGGTAAATTTGTTCTATAGTTATTAAAACATGATTGCAGTTTATTGTAATTTTCACGCTGGTGTATGTTATTTTCAAGCAATTTTAAAAGCAAAGAGGTCCTCTCTTAATTATGAAGGAGGTTTGAGTCGATCACCAGCCCACCTTAGAGAAGCACATGCTGTTGGAAACATCCCTCCCATCATTCACGGCTTCTCCTTACCAATAAATCTAATATTTTCTACCCCACCATCCCATCTATAAAGAATCAGAAGACAAATAAGTGCACTGGATAGTAATTTTAAAATAAAAAATAATGACTCTCTCTGCATGCATCACTTTCCCCGTGCACTCTATCACTCCCTCAAATCCCTTAGCTTGCACTTTGCATGAGTGTGTGTGTGTGTATGTGTAAAATAGTGTCAGTGTCAGCACTCTGGATGGGAGGGTGGGTGTGTGAGGGGATGAAAACTCCCCACGCCAGCGGGTTCCAGTGCACCCCTGCCCGGCCTGTGCCACACATTTGGGCTTATCCTCACAAAAGGGGGGATAAGAGTTACACAGTTGCCGTGGAGAGAAATGGATAATCCACAACATAATGGGGCACCAACCCCTCCCACCCCCTTCCAACCAGTTTATTCTGGACACAGTCTGCCAGAGTGAGGGCCCCTAATCCTTGAAGGGTCAGAAAATTAAACATTTCTCTATCACCAGCAGCATGATGTCAGCTGACCTTCAAACATAGAAGTGCTACACCGACACATTTGCTCATGTTGATATCAAAGGCTTGCTTAGATGCAACATCTTACGAAGCTCTATGGCAACAGCATCATGAAAGAGTTTGTCCCCATGGTGATCAGATGGTTTCTAGGCATCCTATCTGAGATGCATGATGTCTGAGAAAATTTTAACCAAATGAACCTCCCGCAGATGAACATGAAATGCCAGTTCATCCCCCCACACATCTGGGCGATTTGAAATCCCAGTTTACGTCCTGAAAATAAAATATTAGACCATTAAAAAGAGACATGTTTTCCATGTTGATTAGATTAAGTGTATGACCCAATAAATGATTTCAAAGCAAAGTAGGGGGTCTGTTCTCATTGTTCTGCCTGTCTCTGCTCTCTAATTGTCCCTTTCTCTACTAATTGATATGAAAATCAGGCTGAGCAGCAGTGATGTGTTCCAGGTGCTTTAGACACGCCAGCACAGCTCAGGAAAAAGGAAACAGCAGGACAGCCACAAACAGCTACAAAGCTTTGCATATTTCAAGACAAAAATGCCACACAAAGACCAAAACAAAAAAGTGAGTTATGTTGTAATTTTTATTTTTTAAAATATACATTTACAGGATCAGCCTCTAATATCTAGTCTCGGTATATTTTTAATCCTCTAAACCAGGTGTGTCAAATTCATTTTGGTTGAGGGGCCACTTACAGCGCTATTTGATCGTAAGGGGGCAGGACTGATAAATTACGAGCATAAAATACATTATACATACTATAAATCATGAAAACTCATAAGTACAAGTCAAGATTTTTACATTTTATCAATCATCCTTTTAGAGCACAAATGATGAACAAGCTTAATTCTTTTGAGAAACGTAGTTTTAACAGTTTCTCGTCTGCATGTGTAATAAGAAGTATAAATAACAATGAATCTACAGAAATGCAGAACAAACCTGAAAAATACTGTATTTCACATTATGATTACAGTAAATGTACATGCATATGTATTTCCAAATCTGTAGATTTGCCTAATCCTGAACACCTGAGTGGATTCACCTCATGATACAAACTCAAGTTTGGGCAATTAAGTAAGAAAGACATAACAAGTTATACCTCTGACTTGGAAATACAAGTCTTAACATCTTAACATGAAAAAATACTTACATGAAAAAAATAGGAATTTTAGTGCCCTTCAGTGCAAAATTGTAAATAATGTTCTGTCATTTTCACATTCACCAAAGTAATCCTGCTGGCCAGATCGGACCCTCCAACAGGCTGGTTGTGGTGCTTGGACTGTAGGGTGAAGTCAAGTAAATTTCCAAAGAAACTAAGAATAAGCATTGTGTGACACTGAAATCATTATTATTTTTTGTGAATATAGATTGTTTTCATTATATGTATTGACTTTATGTAATAAAGCATAATTGCTGAGGTCCTACTGCTTTTGAAACATCAGCTGTCTCACATTTTGGAGACGAGCAGAAGGCCGCCCTCTCTTCTAAAAAGCTAAAAATTTATATATTTATATATTTTCCAACTTAAATTCGATTCAATATAAATATGATAAATTCCACTTAAATGATTATTAAACAACTGATTCATCTTAATGCAATATAAGCCTAAATATATACCGAAATAGTCAGGCAGCTGTGTAAAATGTACTCGATAAATCTGTGTCCAAACTCATACTTCAGCTGGATTTGGACTAATTTCATCCAGATATCGTGCAAACCAATTGTAAGATTAGTGGAGACTCATTAGCATTTTCTGAAGGTTGATGAATTTGTTGGCAGGAGTTTGGAGGGGAAGATGTTACACTATATAACCTTGAAGGGCCATCTTTGCTCTGTGCGTGAAGGAAGACTCAATGGGGCCTGGAGTGCAGGGTGAAGGAGAGGGTGAGCATAGGCGAGAGGGAGGAGGCTGCTCTCATCAAAGGAGCACTCATATTGTACAAGATAATGAGCCCCTCAAGCCCTCAGACCCCAACAGCAACACTGACGGAAAGACAGACAGATGTACAGACCAACTAAGTGAAAAAACGAAAAGCCTGAAGAAAACACTCCTTAGATCTGACATGACGTGGCGAGAGGTGAGCATCTTGTTTTGATGTTTGAATTCTGATAATATGGTTTGCATTAGAAAAGGACTTGTGTGATTAGCTTGAGGGGTAAAACAGTATCATTAAGGACATTTTCTATTAAATTTCTGGTTAAATGTTTATGAGATGGGAGTACCTTTGTAATAATCTTTAACCTTATCAAGGCAACATAGTGTACGGAGGCTCTTAAATATAAAGTGCATAGGCATTTGTATAAGTAAGGAAGAGGATTGAGTCATCGGCATATACTCTATGACATATGTTTCTGGCTGCAAATGCCATCTGAAAAAGACTTAATTTGTAAGGCAACTTGTATATCTCAACCAACATTTATGGCTCCTTCAAGTTCATTTCATGTGGATCAAATGCCATCAAAGTTTTCATTATTGTTTTGTTTTTAACTGTGTGCTGCTAAAATGTCAGATAATGCCCCAGAGACTGAGGTTGATAGCTAACAAAATCTTGGAATTAGATTACTCAAACCACAGGACAGTCTTCCATTGGACTTGAGAGTCGCTTCCACTTATTACTGGCATACTTCAGCTGAAATTTTTCTTGATTCTCTTAATTAAGAAATGACATTCTGGGCACTTGATATTGACTTTAAAACTCATTCTTTGTTTGTCGAACCATTTTCTCACATTATAAATGAATGAATTTCTTAGGGAAGCTTTCTCTATAGAAAGCATTTCTTCTTTATACCAGTATTACACAACTTTCCCATGAACATATTTTCTAGATAATTTGTTTGGTCTTTCCAGTATTCTTGTATAAGTTTGATAGATTTTTTAATCATTACATTTATCTTTTATGTACATTTTACACACTGCCCCAGCTTTTTCGGAACAGTTTCATCAATGCATGCAAACTCAGCACAAAAACGTAAAACATTTGAGTTAGATTCATCTGTGCTTTTTTGTAAAAATGCTTCTTGGAAATAAATGTTATGTTGTTGGAAAGGCTGTTCATGTACCCTTTAAAATGGTGCCAGGTTTGTACAGAAAATGGATTTGTGGGATGAGCAACAGAGTGGAATGTGCAGTTTGTAGCCACAAAAGAATAGAATGAATGTATGTTAATGGTTAGTTTCCTACCAAGTATGTTTCAATATAGGTGCTGTAAGAATGGGTATGAATGGGTGAATGGGTGAATGAGAAATGTGATGTAAAAGTGCTTTGAGTGGTCGCCTAGACTAGAAAAGCGCTCTACAAGTCCATTTACCATTGCCATTTACTGCTGTGCTGATTAACAGCTTCTGGTAGTTGGGCATGACATCTCTCTCACTGGAAAAACAAGGCTTGTCATCATCGGAGGTCATTTCGATGCAGACAGATATTGAGATAAGATTCTGACAATCCCATATGTCTACCGCCTGGAACTGAACTCTATCCACAAAGATGACAACGCTCATCCCCACTGAGTGGGTTTGATGAAATGAAATGACAAATTGTCCAAGAATTGCTCCAGAATTTGGGAGGGGAGAGGATATGTCCTACCTGCAGTCCTGACCTCAACTCCATTCAACACTTGTGGGATCAGCTTCAGCATGCTGTTTGTCAGCATGCCAACACAACCACACTGGCCGAAGACTGGGACGCCATCTCACACCAGTGTGTGACCAGTAGGAGGAGGTGGTGCCTGGCTGTGTCTGGTTCTTCCACATGTTACTCAGGCCCCGAGTAACATCTATCATCGAATCCAATAAAATCACAAAGAAGAAAAAACAGTAAAACCAAAAATAGATATTACCAAGTGATGGTGCTGCTGCTGGAAAGAGAGAGAGACAAACTTTAACCAGAGGCATTTATAAACTCAACCCTAAAATAACACTTGTCATTCAGCTAACTGAACTGATATTGGGAACAACAAGTACTACAACAAACCAGGGTGCAAACGCAGCTTTGCTGCTCATCCCAAGAATGTATTCTTCCAGATGTAGCACAATTGACAGTGGAAATTTGGAAGTTTTCCAAGAGTACCGGATTTTTTTCCCATCAGCATTGTTAAAACAAAGACATGACCCATCAAAGAGAAATCAAATTATGCATATTTTGTGCTAGTTTTTATTCCCCTTACATTCTAAAATCATGTGATGTGAATAGAGTATTTCTCAACCTTTTTATGTCCCCTTTTCTCTGAGGAGCTACGCAGTCGGCAGTTCTGGAGCGCCATGCTAGCGGAGCTGCTTGGAACCCTTTTATTAGTGAGCGCCGTGCTGGGTGCCTCAGTTCCAGGACCCGGGGAGCCCCCTGTGGGACCCCTGTATCCCGCAGTTGCAGTGGGTGTGATGGTCGTTGCATTGTGTCACTGTTTTGGAGAAATAAGTGATGCACAGGTAAATGCCAAATATGTCAGACTCATTTTAAGATATCACTATGTTGGACAAAAACCTCAAAGATGCCGGAATTTGGTGGATTCAAAACAGCTGCAAGCAGGGCTCCAAGTAAAAATTGCATAATCATACTTAGTTTGCAAAAATGTTATTAATGATAGCTGATGAAAATGTAAACTAATGAAAAGAAAAATGATCAGTTGTTGGTTATTTGCAGATTATTTGTGTTTACAGGAAGTAATAGGTAATCTAGTCCATTGGTCTCCAGTTGGAGGTTAAACTGGCAGCAGCTGCTTGCCAGGGATCATCAGGGATGAACATGTCAAGGAGAAAAAAATATTCTACCTTAATCTTTGTCTGAAAGTAAAAAATGTTAATATATCATGGAGTAAAGTTTTTGATATGTTCATGGACTTAGCTTTTGACCTGCATACTTGCTACAACTGTTGAATATTGTAAAGTTGGTGGAATAAAAAGTAAATGTTTGTGTGTAATCTGAGGTGAAGTGGATAAAAACAAGACTGTGTTTGTGTCTGATCAGATGAACCCTGCTCTTACTCTGTCTTTGTTGGCCACTCGGAGGGTGGATGTTCTTCGAGCTCTTGTTTATATCTCTGCTCAGTGTTTGGGGGCCTGTTTAGGAGCCTTGGCCCTTTACCTTGCGCTGCCCCTCAAAACCACAGCAGACCACTTTGTGAACAGGGTCAGTTCTGTGTATTACTCTTCTGTATATTCCAGTCTTTTGGTGTACTCCCCCACCTCTTTTTCTGTCCTAACTCTGCTTTGACTTATCTCAGGTTCCCATTGAACTGACTGCGTCGCAGGCTCTGGGCACGGAGATTTTGTGCACCTTCCAGATGGTCTTCACTGTTTTCTCAGTGGAGGAGCAGCGGCGGAGGGAGAGCTCAGAACCAGGAAACCTGGCCATTGGATTAGCACACACAGCTGGGGTGCTAATAGGGGTGAGACAATCAAATTGATCTTGATGTCCAGTTATGAATGCTCTTTCTGGGCTAGTCTGTAGCTGATCCACTTTTAAAAGCCAATCAAATAGTGTTTAAAGTAGTTTTTATTACCAATCCCTGATTTTTAATTATTCACATCTGAGCTCTTTGTGGAGCTCCTTGGTCCTCATCATGCTGCTTTTTTTAATTCTGCTGAAGACTCTGTGACCTTTTTCTTCAGGGTAGAACCATATCATAGTTTAGACATCACATAAAATCCTAAAACATATACATTCAGGTTTGTGGTTGTATTACAACAACATATAAAACTGAAGTTTTGTTTTTTTCTTTCTTTTCAAGCCCTTGTATTTGGATTAAAATTGATTAGTTTGTAAAGTTGTAATAAATTAAACAACTTAAGACCTTGCATGTGGATCTTAAACTGTCTTTCTTTTGTTACAATTTTGAAACAAATACTATTGCAGATTATTTAAAGTGTTATAGACAAAAAACAAGTGGAAATCAGAACTAAATGTTTATCTAGAAGTCACTACAATATATGCTAGTTAGTATAGTGTAAGACAACTGACTCAAAAGTACAGAGAAATTTCAGCAGGAAGAGTTTATTTTCTGTGCTGGAATCGAGAAGCAGAATCACACTGGAACCATGTTGTATGCTTTATGCTTTTCAGCAACCTGGAGACAGCCAGATCAGTGTTTTGTGTAACTGCACAACAATCTGTCATGGAAAAACTAAATGCAATGATTACAGATAGTGATATGTATCATGACAATAGAGAAAAGAGAAATATGACATGGCTGTTTTGTTTGAAATAAATGATTAAAACTGGCCATGATTGGTTTGCCTGGTCAGAGAGAGTTTCCTTTCTTTCAATCTTTAAATAGTTTTTTTTTATGTAACAGTGTTTATATGTGAGATAACAGGACAACAACTCTTATGCTTTGTGTACCTGTCAGGGCCGGTTCTCTGGGGCCAGTATGAATCCTGCTCGTTCTCTGGGTCCAGCCATAGTTGTTGGCTTCTGGGAAAACCACTGGGTGAGAAATACTTACTTTACCTAACCCTGGTGTCCAACTTTTAAAAAAGATGCTCCTCCTCATCAGTCACAGTCCAAGCAGTCTTGTAAAACTCCAACATGATGAGTGTAATGTGAGTAATATCCAGTAATATCAAAGGGATTCTGTGTTATTTTGCCCATGTTTACTTATCTGGTGCAAGTATCTGGGTTTTGCCTTATGTGAACTGCTTTAGGGAGTTCAGTCAAAGCAATGACTCAAAACACTGGTTTTATGTGAAACAGGCTGAGAAATCAGTGCCTGGATCACACTGAAGAAACAGCAGAGTTGTATAAAAATGAAGTTACTATCTTTAAATCATAAGGTCTTCTGTATCTGTACACAAATAAGATAATGATCCAGTCTTTAACACTGACTATAAGTTCATTTTAACATCATATAGCATACTACAGTGACAATTACATTAGGTATTATTTATTTAACAAAAACAAACCAAAAGTGAAGTCTCATCAGTCTGGGAGGAACAATAAGGCCAATTTTAAGGTCAGTCATTTTACAGCAAGAAAGATTTCTGTCAATCTTCACCGGAGTGAGCACTTCAGCAAGCTCACTCTGAGTTTAGACCTCACAGTTTTTAAAAAACCTGTAAAAATCCCAAGAGTTGCATCTCAGACCTTGTTAACAAGTTAAACAAGTTTATGATGGTGCAATTGTTGCCAATTATGACCTGCCTAACTAGGTTTTTTTTAGGCCTGATAAGGATCATATTATATCTGTATTACATCCTCAATACACAAAACCTAAGAATAAAGTTTTTTCTAAAAATAGTAAATAAAGATTTTTAAAAAAGCACACTTTCTTTTTTTATTTAAAAAAAATTATTATTATTTACAAAGTTATATGTAATAAATAATGTTGTGTACTTTTTTTAAACCCACTTGCAGGTGTATTGGATTGGACCGGTGCTCGGTGCTTTACTGGCTGGAGTGTCGCACGAGTTCTTCTTTGCCCGCAGCGCCTCTCGCCACAAGTTGGTGGCGTGTTTGACCTGTAAGGACATCGAGATTGTCGAGACGGCCAGCATGACTGGATCATCACTGTCCACAGTCACGCAGAACGCCATGAGAGCAAAACAGGCCAACAAACAAGAGAGCAACTAAAAACATGAAGGAAGGAAGTCTGAGTGAACCATTTCCGTGCCATGACGAATTTGGTTTCTCTTTATAAAAATTAGAAAAAAATAAAACAGTACCTGCCATCAAAAAAAGAAAGAAAACCAATGAAAGGTGTGGAAACATTACAGGAAATAGAGGCACATCTTTTAGATGCACATCATACAGAGTTTACAGCAACAAAAAGTACAAATAATCACAATCTTCCCCAGAATTTGTGGACATTTGTCATTTTTGCATGAAAAATGTTTTGACGAGCAAACAAGGGAGCTGCTTTTTTAAAGGATGTGACCCCTGAGGCCCCCGCTGCCTATCTTAACTGCATGTAAAGCTGTAGCCAGTATAGTAAGAGCCTGTATTCTCTTTCACATTTGCACATCATTATAATATGTAAAAGAGACTCATTGAAATCCTGCTGAATAACACCCTTATCTTCCCGTAGCATCTCGTGTTTGTGAAAGCTTTGAAATGCTAAAGGCTCCTCTCTACCAGCCCAGCTCCTCTCTCAGGCCCATCTCTTCTCTGAGGCCTTCTATTTACAATCAAGTGGACAATCATGGTGCTGCAGTGGTTCTGCAGAAAGAACACCTTCAATCTGACTAGGCTTTATCATTTAAAATGGTTTGTGTGTGTGTGCATGTTTATGTGTTTGTGTGGAGGACGAAACACTTTTCTTTTATGAAAACTTAAATTTTTTTTGTTTGTTGGTATAAATAAAATTTTTGTGCCTTCCTTAATCATCTTATATGTATTATTAATCAAATTGTCATAAACCTGAAATAAATATGTCTGACTATATAAACTGAATCCTGTTTTTGCACTCAGAACGATGGTAAAATCCCTTTTTGTCGAGATTCAAGAGCAGCTTTGTCAGTCGCAGTGTAAATTGAATTCACATTTGCACACACACTCAAATATGGTGTGGTTTTACAAAGCACTCTTTACACACACGTGCGCACACACACAACATGCACAATAGCTATACCTGCCACCGTGCTGCCAGCACTTTGCATTGTGTGTGTTCTTTCTAACATGTATAAAAGGGAGTTAAAAGGGCCAACTCAGCGTTTTGCATTCATCATCCCCAACTCCACTCATGCAAACACACACACACACACACCCAGGCTGGTCAGCACGATGCCCCAGAGCAGCACTTCCTAGAAACCTCTTTTGCAACAGAAAACACAATCAGATCAGTTCTGTTCGTTATTGTTGGCACACTGCTTGTGGCTCCATGGTTTGCAGCACTTTTTCTCTCTCTGATTGAACCCATCGTCCCAGCTCTCTTGTCTCTGTCACATGTCCGTGCAGCAGGATCAGGGCACTCTGAGCCCTGAACTCATCTCAAGTTCACCTTTTGAAGCTGATACATTCAGGTTCCTGCAGATATCGCTATACGATCGATTAGAGAATAAAAACCAAACAAACAAAACTTGGGTTTAATCGGGAGGCTTTCAGACTTACTACATGTATTTGTGTCTTGTTTCTGAGCATACGTATTCCACATGCTTATTACAGACAATGGTTTCACAGGGTCAGGCGTTTCAGTGTTAGCGCTGTTAGCTTTGGGCACTTCCGTCTGGGGCCCCAACTGTATTATCTGCATGTGTGTGTCTACGTGCATGTCTCTTTGTGCATACATGTGTGTTTTCTGCCCTTGTCAATCAGCATTTGTGGGGGGGGG
>JAVQJG010247204.1:0-21500 GCA_036024015.1 Craterocephalus amniculus | reverse complement strand
AAAAAAAAAGAAAAAAAAAATCAAGACAAAGCGTGAATGTTCAAAAAAGAAATGTGAAGGTTTACTTCTCTCAGATGTTAAGTAGTGCTCATTTATTGAACACATGAGCGATGGCAATTACCAGTGCAGATGTCTGTTCTATATCCCTGATGATTGCAGGATCACACAGTTAGAAATAATGAGGTCTTGTTTACTACAGATTACAAGCAAAAAAGGCTTTGATTCCTGCAGAAGTTGCCCTCTCTGAGTTTCCATGCCATAGCCAAAGGTGAAACACTGTAGATGGTCTTGTAAAACACTGCAGATAATAAGAACGCATCACTCAGGCTGAGGAAGAAAGATAGTGAGACACGGGATTCATCTGAGTGAACAAAGAACAATTTTTTTTGTTATGGTAGTGAAAGATTAATGTGCTGCTGTGTTAGAATACGATGTATTGAATTTAGCACAATCCGCCACCGGTGCATCGCCGCACACCCACTCAGATCTCACAAACAATCACAAACTCAGCTGTCTGCCGTCCAAAATAAAAAGTGAAAAAAAAAATAAAAATAAATCTAAAACACATAAAGTCACCCAGGGGAACGAAGCACAAAGTGTTCTATTCACTCCGGAGAGGGGCCCATCAATATTTCACGGCCTTAGCCCGAGCCTGGGTGAGCGTGCCAGCCTGGCGGAGTGTGTGCTAATTGAAAGGGAAAGGGGTACACTGATTGTACGAGGCCATTCCTTTGAAGTGGGCCTCCTCCATTTTAAATGTTTAAGCAGCGCCTGTCTAAGTCTTTCCGGTTCCAAAGTCGAGGCCGCCTCTGAATGAGAGCGGAAACACCTATGTGGATACTGAGAGAGCGAGCTCTGCTGTCTGTCGAATCTAGCAACTTCTCCCTCTGCTTATTATCCAAAAAGCCAAGCAGGTTTTTCCTTCTATTTTTGTTAAAGGAAATACAGAACTCCTATTGTTGGAGGCATGCGATCTGTAGGGACAGATTAAGTTTATGACATGTAGGTAGTGAGTGATTGTGAGATGAGGAGAGGGAGCAGTTGCACTTACTTTCTGGCAGCTGGGCAAAGCAGTACAGCCCCTGTGGGTAAAATTAAGAGAATTAAAATTTATATAAAATATGTAATGAAATCATACCAATCAAACTTACATAAACTAACATGATGCGATTGTACCTTTTCTCTTAAATTTATGGACTGTTTTTTTCAACATAATTTGCAGACCACATGGAGCTCTGCAGGGATCGGTGTACTCCATTCAATTCATAATTTTATAAGGTGATCATGCAATAGCATAGTGCTCTTTATGGGCAGCCTTATATTTAAATGCTAGTTTTTGACTGTAATGGTTTCCTTCCTGTGGTCCAAACTTTGTATTAGAATGCCACAAAGTCAGATATGATGTCTAAAAGTTTGTCTGGAACAAACTGAGCTCCTTTTACAGGAAATGAGTACGGCGCTTATTTTCTCTGTGTATGGTACATCACGTCATCCTTTCTAAAATGTATTGTCTAAAAAACCATATGGATAACTCAATTCTATTCAGCTTTATTTGTATCCCACCAACAAAGTTATCTCAGGGCACTTTTCAGACACAATCAATTAGAGCCAGTTCATTGTGAATTAAAAAAATTCACCACAGTCAAATTCATGATGTACGTTCATACGGGCCAAATCATAAAAAAATAATGGGCCATCTAATAAAAATGGCGTATTGTATTGAATCTAGTCTTCAATTCACTTCCCAATCCTAAGCATGAAAGGGACACCAGGTGACAGTGGAAAGGAAAAACTCCCTTTTAACAGGAAGGAAAACTCTCTGGCAGAACCTGGTGGAGTGATGGCAGTCATCTCCATGGACAGGTTAGAGGGGGAGAGGACAGGAGAGAGAGACCAACAGACAACATAACCAGACACCCCCTCTTTAGACAGACAGACCTGATGGGAGAGAGGGGGACAAATACATTAATTATTAATTAATTAATTAACATTAATGATGCTAATATTGTCCTAGATTTATACAAGGAAAAAAAACAAGAGAGATGAAAAGAGGGGGAAGGGCTCAGTGCATCATGGGACATGCCCCAGCAGTCTAATCCTAATGAAGCATAAATAAGGGATAACTTGCCACCCTTAACTGTAAGATCAAAAAGGAAGGGTTAAACCTAATCTTAAAGGTAGGGTGTCTACCTCCCAAACCCAAACTGGGAGCTGGTTCCATAAGAGAGGGGCCTGATAGCTGGAGGCTCTCCCTCCCCTCCCTTTTGGCTCTTAAACCCTCTGGGAACCACAAGTAGACCTGCAGTCTGAGAGCAAAGTGCTTTGTTGGGAATATATGGAACTATGATATCATTGATATACACTGGAGCTTGGCCATGAAGAGCTTTTCATGTGAGGAGAAAAATCTTCAATTCTGTCCTGGATTTAACAGGAAGCAGATGAAGAGAAGCTAAAACTGGATAAATATGATCTCTGCTGCTGGCTCAGCTGGACACTTTTTAAGGGCATATTTGGGATATCTGTTCAGATATAACCAGAGACCAGAGATTTTCTGTTTTTTCCTTATTTTTGCTGAAGTAATATTGCATGCAGATAGTATTTGTAAAAGAGTGCAAACGTGAAATGCAGTGGCCAAAAGGAAATTTTGAAACCACTAGACTATAGCCTAATACCTAGCCTAATAATAGTTCCTTGGATAAGAAAATAGTGATAAAGTGAATGAGTGATGTAAAAGTGATGTGGAGTTAAAATAGATACTCAAAGCATTTGGGTTACTTTGAAATATTCATGGTTTAAGTTGTTTAGATTGAAAACAGTAGCTCCTTTTATGACTTCGCTCAAAGAATCTGTTGATTTAGCTCTGCCACCACAGGGAATTCCAGTCACGATTGGTTTCTTGCAGTTTAATATACATTTTTTAAACGTTTCAGTTGTATGTTTGACCCATATGCCAGCTTCCATTAATGAATAAGTGACATATTCAAGCACGTGGCTGTGCATGTTGTGGAAATGCAACATTTCAGACATTCTACAGCTTCAGTGTGAGCATGATTTTGAATGCTTAATGCTTCCCAGTAGTAATAAAATAGCTCTGACTGTTCCAGGGAGAAACCTTAAGTAGTGAAACCTGCATTGGTCCTAACAAACCCACTATGGTAAAGAAGTGAAGGTGGATGTCCTTTTCTCCCATTTATGTTAATTCTTAATTAAATTACAGATGGAAGAAACCATTGTCTTCTGTACTTGTGACCAGCTGTTTCATTCATTTTCAGAGACCAAGCTATAGTTTACCTATTTGCTGAAAAACAGAATTGAAACAGAATTTTTGTGAAACTGTCCTTTTTTTCTTTCATAATCTAAAATAAAATTGAAAAAAAAAAGAAAAAAAGAAAAACACTAATCCTGAACTTTTGGCCTTTTGGGGAAGATCTAATCTTCTACACTCATAACTATTAACATTTATTGAGCTGGGAGAGAGTTACACATGGAACGTCTTGCTATCTTGATGTAGACGACTTCACAATGTAGGCAGGGGCAGGTGGATGTCGGTCCCTCAGCAACTACAAAGTATCCCTGGCCGTGGGAAGTGATGACGTGCACGTGCAACATTCACTTTCAAAATCAATTTTGCAAGAGAGACTGCTACTATTTGCACCCTTTGCCGGGTTTGCTTGACTTACCAGTGAGTCCTGAAATGAGATGACCTTTCAATTTGGTGGGGAGATTTATCTCTTAGGAAAGCAGTAGTAAGAATAGTAGAGTAGGAATTGCATTTGTCCGCAAGAAATCTGACCAAAATGCAGGCTGATGTGATCACATTCCCATTCTGCACATTTTTACGCTTGGCATTAACCCGCCTTACCTTATACAGATGGGATATCCTCCTAAATGTTAATGCCGAGTGTAAAAATGCAACGTGACCAGCTGAAAAGTTGTGACTGCTTCTTTCGGTAAAAGGACAAAAAAAAACAAAACGGTTTGATACAAACGCAGATGCTACGAACTTAGGAAAAATAATTTCTTATGATCAGCAATGGCCAGTGGTTACAAAGACAATTGTGTTCTCATATGAATATCACATGTATAATGATTCAGAGCCCTGTGCATTTTTCTTCCCCCTTTGTAGCGACTTATTCTACATGTTCAAAGGTCATGGAGTTAAAGCATAGCATGCATAAAGCAGCTCCGGACTGGAACAAGCTTTTATAAAGTCAGTGTTGAACGGTGTTAAGTAATGAACGAGCTTGTGACTAATTAGTGACTCACGAATCGTCTCTTTGGAGGAACAGAGCAGCACATGCACGTGTGAACATCCACCCCCTCTTTGCTCTCTCTCCGTCTTCCTTTTGTCATTGCTCAGTGCTTGCTTTGAGATGCGTGTTTTTGCCGTTTCCCAAGGGCTTTAACTTTACTCCTCTTCTCTCAGCGCCCGTCTCCCCTCCCCGCCTTCTGCCTCTCCTGCAGTCTCAGGAATCAGACACAGGTTTGCCACTGCTGAGGAAGCAGCCATGGTAATCCTCAGGCTCAACTTCAAAAAGAGCCTCTAAAGACTACACTCTCTACAGGTTTTGGAGACTCAGCCAGCTACCCAATGTTGGCGGATGGATGTAAAGAAAGCACACATCTCTCTTCTTACATTTCTGCTCCCCCCAAATACTTACTTTGCGCGGTTTGCTGTTTCTTTATCAGCACTAAATGTTCCTTAGCAACAATTGCTCTCTCTTTCCATCCCCTGCCCATAACCTCGCTGATAACGGAAAGGCAAGTAATAGAGAGGGGGTGAAATTAAAAGGTTAAAGCACTGATGACACACTATGAAGGTTGTGTTGGACAATGGGAAAAGAAGGGGGGGTAAGCAGATGGTAGTGGGGAAAAGGAAACACTTGAGAAGTGCATAGGGAAAGAGAAAGAAGATGGAGAGTTCCCAGTTCGATGATTGGTCTCAGAGGGATAGCTGGAGCAGTGTCAGCAGATCTTTATACAGCTCTGCTATGCTGGGACAAGAGCAAAGTAAAAGATGGAATGAGTTACAGCTAGAGTGATTGCAAGCATTAAATCCTTGCACATTAAAGACTTGTTTTGCTACCACTTTCATGGGGATGTGTGTCTGTTTGGAAACTGTAGAGAAGATGCATCACTTGTCAGAAGTTTGATATACAATTATTCTGATGCAAGAGTGTGTACAGAGTATAAACACCATTCGCAATAGGAATATTGAGAGAGACTTGGAAGATGTCATACATCGGTGTTCAATATTGCGTAAACTGATGAAAGTGGTGTTTCTTCTCGTTTATTACTAGAAATAAAGTATCAATGAAAACTTTAACTTAAAAATTCTGACCATAAAGGGAAAAGCACTCTGATTGAAATTTCTATCACAATAGAAATTTCTACCACTCACATCCAAAGTGGGGAGAAAAGAGTGCCTCAGAGGGAGCTTCTTCTAAAACCTGCTGGATGCGGCTTACAGTAAAGCTTGGCTGAACTCAGAGCAGGCTCAGTTTGGGAAAACACGACAATCCAACATAAGCTTGATAAAACGCTGATGCTGTTTCAACGTGGTTTTTCTCTGTGCAAATCAAACGTATTGAACGATATCGCACTACCATGCTAAAATATACTCCTCGCCAAGCCTCTCATCAGAAAAGATGCTGGAAAACTCTTCTCTGCTGCCATCAGTCCCATTGCAGTGGTGGATGTAGAGTTTAGGAAGCTAAGATCAGGTTGAGACGAGCAGAAAGAGCATGTCTGACAGAAAGACGGAGGCAAGGGTGGAAACGCTATGGGCTCTTTGAGATGGATTGAAGTTGTCCATATGCTGCTTGACACGGCGTCCGTGGCCGTGACACAAAACAAAGCATAATGAGCTGGAGGAGTCCATGTGTGACAGGGTGCAGAGGAGCCAGGAGGAAGAGGCGACAGAGGGAAGGCAGCGCATGGAGAGAATAGCTATAACTCAGGAGATGAGGAGAGTATATGGAAAAGGGAGAGCTTTTTCTGTCTGTGTTGTACTCTCCCCGATAACATCAGCTGATTTTATTACCAAGCGTCTGCTAATATCTGTTCTGTCACCTTAATTGACATTCCTCACCGCATTGGCAACATGGCAGCAGAGCTAATGAATTCAGCTGCGACTGAAAGAGTGAGAGGTGGCGAGCAATGGGGGAGAGAGAGCTAGTCATCCTGCGAGAAGAGCATATTGCATACTGAAGCAACTCCTTTAGCCGCTGACTTGGAAATGAGTCACAGCACTCTGCTGGACTAATAAAATCTACAGCACGTGTTACTGTTTCTCCTTGTTTAACACCAAGCCAGAATGTGTTGGGTCATAACAATGAGGTGGTAAAGATGTTTTGAATACACTTCCCATGTGGAACTCCGTGGGTTTGTTTCCTGTGTGCGCCAGCAGAGGGGGGTAATGGTACACTGAACACGCCGAGGCTGTTTCCCAGACATCTCATTCCAGGAAGACCTCAAAGGAAAGCCTTATTTGGACCTAAATGAACAACAAACATGTGCCCTTTGTGTTCTTCAAGCTTCTGCACTTCTGACTTATAAGGCTGCATTTAGTGGTTTTAATAGACTTGTTTGTTTTGCTCGCATTTGCTGCTCCTTTGACTTTGTGCGCCAACAAGGTTTATTAGTCATTAAGCCAGCAAGACATGAAGAAAAAGGAGGAGCTCCCCCCAACCCAACTTAAAGCTGTTCAGAGGCGAGGTAGGGTGCAGATAATCCAGTAAAAAACACGCCTCGTACACAGGATGCGCTGAGCCTTCTTGCTTACTTTACCCTTGGAGGGCTACGCATGCAGAGGGTTTTGTGTGAAAAAGGTGTGTGCCGAGGGGCTTTTCTTTTAGTGTATTTACAGAGCAGCCGGAAAGCACAACACTGACAACATACGGCTTGAAGAGGACGCCTTCAAGCAAAGCAGTGCTGACATGCAGGATTATGTGCTGCTCAAGCTCACTCTGCATCTGTAAACAAATCATCACCGAATTGGGAACTCCTTGGCAGCAGCATCTGCACAATGGAGTGAAAGAAAAAAGCAGACGGCATATTCTGGGGAGTGTGTAGAAGTTACTCACTCGTCTGAGTTCTGTGTGAGGAAACAACTAGGTTGATAGAGCCAGCTAAATCATTTTTGTGTAATTTGTACATTACCCTTGTTCTGTTAATAGTCCCCGTGACCACATATTATTATATCAGGTAGGATAAATGGAATACTTAGTGATTGTGATGGAATCCCAATTACAAAAATTTTGATTGAAGAAAATGTTGGGTATGTCACTCTAACCTGTGTGAGTGTAAAGGCAAGCATGTACATGTCCGAAAAGCAACATAATTACAACAATATTATTTGTGACATGGTTGTAAGCATCCAGCGGTTTATATGCTTTGAGCTTCTCTTTGCTGGACACACATTTGTCTCACGTCCATGTGAATACCTGGCCTCTCCACCAGCAGTCTTTGATGCCACTCCTGTAAGGTGTATGGATTCAGCTGGCCTGCTTCCATCTGCTACAGTAGCATTTATGTGCTAAAATATGACTCCACCAGGCCTTTGTGGATGGTGAAGTCATAATGTTGAAACATGAGGGTTTCAAAACTTTCACAAACCACTGAATGATCTCATGGTAGCCATTTCCACCACTTGGACAGCTCATTACATCATCCACTGTATAAATGATTGCAGGCTACCAGCTAGGAACTTTTTCTTTTTTAAATATTACTCAACCTTAACTTAATTAATTAACATATATTTGGTAGAGATGCACGGATTACTTATTTTTTCATCTGCAACCACTTCTTAAAATGTCCCTCTTCCTGCTATCCGCCCGCACAAACGTTTTTTTTTTTTTAAACTAATTTTCAAAACCACACCCGCCTGCCACCCGCAGAATAGTTTGTAGGTCTATTGAAGATGCCTCGGCTATGGGAAATAGCCGGGTTTTCCCGTGATAAGGACATTCCTAAGATTTAAGAATGATCTCAAGATCTTACCAGCAATCGAGATCAGCAGGCACATCATTAACTCACTGTCACAGATGACGAGTCATCTGGGAATGGGGAAAGTCTGGCGAGGCCCCACTGTCCAGCCAGAGAGGGACCTGCAGCATCACCTCAACCCTCCACAAAGAGGCAGATCCACCGCCTGCATGCGGCGCGTCTCACCTGGTGGCTGACACTTGTGTTCTGCACCTGCTGCGAGACGCTGATCACCCTTGAAAAGGAGAAGCTGCGTTGTACTCTTGAGCATGCTGAATGTGCGGTTAAATTTTAGTAAATGCCATGATTATGCACACTTTTAAGTTTTTATTGTTATTCTAGCCTGCTGCAAAATAAATAAATAAATTTTGCAGTTGATTGCCTGATCAGTTTCTTTATGTTTGGAATGATATTTAAAATAGTTTTTTATCTGAGTGCTTCAACCCGCCTTAATGTAATTAAAATCTAAAATTTTTCAACACGTCTCCCGCCCGATCCGCGGTTATCCGCGGGTGCAACTGCAATCCGCACATCTCTAATCTTTGGGACTATTTCAAGCTGTGGATTTATATAGAAGTTAGGCTAATTACAACTTTAACTTTAAAGTGCATAGGGACTACGGATGGGAATCAAGAACTGGATCTAAATTTTCTAAAGTGCCGGCATTGAACGTCTCTGAGTTCACTGATTCCTCTGTTGATACTGGTACCTGAAGGAAATACACCAGTCCCCCGTGTCTTACATAGTTGTGTATCAGGCATCATGGCAGTCAAGAAGAAGTGGTTGAAACAATGGAAAAAGTGCAAAAAAATATTGTAGTGATTACTTTGAAGTAATAAAACCTTAAAAAGATCCTCTGTGAGTACACGTCTCTGAATGGACAGCTGGTGATAAACATGGTGGGAAATGCAGAATATTTAACGATCCGATCGTTATAAAACTTTGCTTCACCTTGCATCGGTTTCTTCAACCAGAAGTGTTACGGACATTGTTTGTATATGTTGCTTCAGCATGCAAAAGTCACATAACTGGGATGACTGGGATATAACTGCAGTGTATGCAGGTGTACGCTACATTCTTCCTGGTCTGTGTACTTGCAGTGAAATATGAAGGCACACCGCGGCCAAAACGATCAATACATGGGGTCACAGCTAGGGGGAGCGTACAGCACTTGTACTCTGAAAGTGTCAAGCTACTGGTCCGGCGCATTTCTGGGCTTTTTTCCACTAATGATGTGTTTAAAATGGACTTTGGAAACTAGGAAGGATTCATCATTTTACTTTTTCTGTTGAAACAAAGGGAAAAAGGTCTTATGGTCATTGAAGGTGGTATTTGTGACCAATGTTCACGCACATGTGGTACGTGCAGCCCATTGACCAAAATGGGGCATGAGCACCTATAGCAATCAGGTCTATATCGCAGCTTGCACACACGACATGTTACCTCCCATGGACGTGAGCAGCTGACATGCCAAATGAACCCGTGGCAGCCATGATGTGTATGTGGATGCCTTTCAGCAGCAAGTATATCCCAGCCCTTACATCATCTATCCGTGTTAAGATGCTCACAGGACTTGGTGTTTCATGAGGCTTTAGTGTCACAATCCCTACAAAAACAGAAGTAGAAAATAGAAACAAAAGCTATAACCAAAAAACCAAGGTTGCTGCCAGAGGAGGGTACTCTAAGGATCAAAGCAGAAATAATCATTTCTTTCTGGTTTAAGTATGAATTGAAATAAGATGGTTCTCTTGAAATTGTAAACCTCTGTTTTTTTCAGCCAAAGTATGTGTTCATTCAGCTTTCTGATACTGGCTCTTCAGAAAACAACACACTATAATTTGTTCTCAGTGACAATGACTTGCAGGTTGTCTAAGGTGCATTCACATTGAACAAATTCTAGAGGAAATATGTGCTTCATGACAGCAGAACAGCCTTTTTTTGGCTAAAAGTGCATTCACTCTGTAAGGCTTTATGACAGGTATGCAGAAATGGAGCTACCTTACAAACAAGAAACAGTCTTTTTTAATTTCATGCTTGGGGCAGATCTTTAAATACTGTAATATCACAAATGCTATTGCTTTAGATTTCTCATTGTTTCCAGAAAAACTGTCTGCTGATTGTGTTTCACACAAAAACACTAGACCTTGATGTCAAGAGTATTTAAAGTAATGCAGTGTGTTTAAGCCTTAAAACCTATGACGCAAGTTTTCAGCACTAACCTGGGAATAGAGAGGGTAAATTTGCTCTTCTGAACTGACGCTGGGGATTGGTGACCACACCAGTTTTCAGTAATAGGTTTTTTTCGTCCATTGTTTTGGTATAGCTGTCTGCCTCCATCCCTCATGTCTCTTCTTCCACCTGATTCACCTCGTCATGTCTGTCAAAAGTGGTTTAACAGGACATAGCATGACACACACCAGTATATGAATTTGAAATGAAATGAATATGCCCTTATTAATCCCTGAAGGGAAATTAGAATTTGCTGGTTATTCAGCTAGTATGCTGCTGAATAAAGATCATAATCCAAGCAGGCTAGATTCTGTATTTACTTTAGCCATGTTTGAAATATTTCAAGTAGAAATCTTGTTTGTCTGGAAAGCTTTATGAGGCTTGCACTGCTTGCTCCATATAGGATATATCATGCCAGGCCTAGTTATAGTGCAGGGGTGTCAAACTCGTTTAAGTTCAGGGGCCACTTTCAGCACAAGTCAATCTCCAGCGGGCTGGACCAGTAAAATAAATGCATTACCATCTAAACATAACAAAACACCCCGTTTTAGTGCTAAAATGCATATATATTACCAAGATGTTTACATTCAATGAACAACCTGAATTTTCTGGAGAAAAATAAGTGAAGTTTTAACAATATTTAGCCTCAGTTACATGTTTACAATTTTATTCATTTAGACGGTTTATTTTTCTTGTTTTATATTATTATTATTGTTGCCTATGTATAAAAAACGACATTGTAGGAATTTTTCAAATACATCAATATCAATATGAAAAATAAATCAACATTTTATTATTATTAAATTTGAAAAAGAACTACCTATACAACTGAATTTATATAAAACCCATTTCATAATTTTATTTTGGAATACATTTTTATTTCTATTTATTCATTTACGCATTTTAATTCTTAATTACAAATGTATTACAACCTACAGATCACAATGGATCTAAAACAATCACAAAACTTTCTATCCCAGGTATAATCTGGAAGTAAAAAATCTGGTTTTGATATACACATAGTGATCACAGTAACTTTTACCAAATTCTCCTGCGGGCCAGATTGGACCCGTTGGCGGGCCGGTTTAGGCCCCCGGGCCGCATCCCTGTTATAGTGGTACTTCTCAACAGAGGCTCATTGACTGAATTAATGGCAAATACACAAATTAAAATAAATGCTAAATAAATTAGGTCTGTGATGTACATTTCAAAACAGAACCCTAGATTCTTGATTACACTGTGTGTATAGTCGGTGCATGTTGCATGATCAAGATAATGGTGGCGAGATAATTAGCTTTAACATGGCCGTGTAGGAGTGTTGTTTTCATTCTTCCTGTATGGGGTGGGAAGCTAAGGAAGCTGGTGTTTAGCCGTAGGTGATGAGGTAATTAACTTATCTAGCAGAGACATGTTCTTGAGGCACCATTTCCATAGAAAATTGGCTTAGACATTCTTTTTTACGCCCCATATGGGCAAGTGGAGCAGTTTGAAATAATACCACTGTAATGGGGGCGATAGAAGTATGTGTGACTAAAATAGATATTCATTAACTAGTTGTATGACTGCTAGGAGATATGCAATGTGAGGAAAAAAAGGGTGGGCAGCTGTATGAGAATACATCATTAAATAAGGAGAGCTGTTTGTTAATGAATTAAACCCTGCATTTACGTTTTCTCCCAAATAAAGCCCTGTGCCGAGGAAATAGAGCCAAAAATAGTGACACCAGCTACAGTATGAGGCATTTAAGATTATTTGCTCACCATATTACAGTAGCTGCAGTTCTACATCAAATCCACATCAGTGCACTCCACAGCTTCTGTGGGAGGTTGTAAACGGCGAACCCGGTCCATTGGGGGCAGCGGAGTATGATGAATGCATTGGCACAGCCGACTCTGTGTTGCTCTTGTTCTCCCCAGTCATTCGAAACATGAAGCGCTCGCCTGGTGTTCCTTATGACTTTGCTCCAGCGGATGTAGGTGTATGCTGCCGGCAAGTTACAGCCACCTTAGAAATTCCCAAAAGAAAGGTCGGGCTGTGGCAGCTCAGATTCCCTTTAGGTTTGTCTTCTTTCCGGCTTTGATGCCCTTTCATTGAAAATAGCAATGAGACTTTAGTTGCTAGACATATTTCAGTTATTTGTGGACAGCTGTATGTGGAGGTAAATCTCTCAGGGTTTATACTTGGAAGAGGATTTTATCTTTGCTATTTTTATTTTTTTTAAATAAACCTGCTAATGTAGTTTCAGGAAAAAAAAACACAATGCAACTCTCAGGTGACTGATCTGTCCATGAGTAATTTGAGTAATGCGTAATTAAAGTTAAACATTGGTGGTTGTTTTTTTATTGTTTTTTGAAAATTAAGATTTAATTTTATAAAATCCATTTTTCACCCACTAAAATGCTGTATTACCAGGGCCGGCTTCAGGCAAGCAAACATGAGGGGCCAGGCAGACATGTGAAGGGGGCATTGTGCATTCACATCATGTTTCAGCCTTTTGTTGTTTTTTAATAAATGTTTTCTCAATGGGTTCTTAGCGGGTTCCCTAAGACCGGTCCACCTTGGGTGTCATACTTGAAACCAGAGCTCCTGCCGATTTAGCTCTTATGACAGGGGTGTCCAGCTCCGGTCCTCGAGGTCCACAAACCTGCAGGTTTTCCATGTATCCCTGCTCCAACACACCTGGCTCAAGTTATTCAATCATTGTGCAGTACTTAATTTGCATGAGGTGGGTTGAAGCAGGGATACATGGAAAACCTGCAGGACAGCAGCCCTCGAGGACCAACTATGGACACCCCTGTCTTATGGTCATTGATGCACGCAAACCCCCTGACCACAATAAGGTGGCGATAATCCCTCAGAGGAAATAGAAAATATCAATAATAACAAAATGTAACCAAGTGTATATATTATAAAACAAACAATTCTTTAAGAAAATCTTCATGTTTTTACAGGATATTTATTTCTGTATAATACATATGTAAGCCCACATAGATTTTAAACAGATAATTAAAGGTTAGTTGTTCATTTCTTGATGGTGTAGTTGCACTTGTGCAGGTAGACTGTTGTGATTTCCGAGCTTCCGTGAATGCGTCACAGGTGCAAAACTGCTTTCATTTTCCAGTCCTTGACCGGTTTGAGTAGCTTCTCCTGCATTATTTGGAGAATTTAGTTGATAAAATACCTCGGTCTGGTCCAGAAAACAATCTTGCAGCACCTTTAAGTTGCAGTGTCCATGTAAAAGATCCAGTCTGTTTATTTCTTCTAACTGCAGACAGATCAGCAACAGCCGACACACGGCTCGGTGCGAGGGAAGAGAGAGTTTTAAGAGTTTATGCCGTCTTCGGTGGATTTCATTTGAGGGGGCAAGGTTTTTGGTTGGGGGGCATTGCCTCCTGCCCCTGCCTAAAGCCAGCCTAGTGCATTACTATTTTTATTTATTAGATAGAGTACATGTCAACTCTTTTTAGGACCAGTACAGTCATATTACAGTTTATTGAACCTTATATTTAAAAGCTGCATTTGTTCAGATTTTTTCAAGATTTTTGTTTACAGTATCTCCTAGTCCTCCCTTCTCTTTGGCGTGGCTTCTCTGGTATTTACAGATTCACAAAACTTGTCACTGCTCTGATGGCCTCCTTCTTTTAACTGTGGATCTGCTCTCTCTCTCTTTCATGTGGTATTTTACACCCAAACTTTACAAGTATTGTCTTCAGACAAAAGATCTGGTAAAATCATGCAGTTTTTTTCCTCCACATTCCTGGTTACAGGTTTTCAGTGTTGGATTCCCTGTCTGTTGTGATGCTTAGATATGATTAAAACAGTGCTGTACCTTTCACATCATCAGAAATCCATCTTCAGCCATCAGTGAGTCCTGAGTTGCTGACCCATCTTCTTGTCACTCTACTCCACCACCGTTTCATGCTCATCAAGAAAACCCTGAATGGTCAGGTACACTCTGTTCTTTCATTACGGATCTCTCTTTCCCAGTACACTTACCTGTGGACTCACCAGTTACATTCTCAATAACCCCCTCTTTTCTTAGAGAGTCTTCCAAGGCCCCCAGTAACATCATTGGTTCTGATCAACTTGGGAATTATTTCATATTTATTATCTGGTCTTGTGTCTCTGTATTTGGATCCTGCTTCCAGTACCAAGCCATAACAGTAATGTAATTATTAGTACCTTTGGACACAATTTAAGTTAATTTAGGTCTTAAATTAATTGGTTATAGGTTTACTTAACCTGGTGTGGCTTTTTAAACATAGACCTTTCACAACGACCATTACATAGAAGACACCTATATTTAAGTTGGCTAATTAATGAGAATAACCTCAAATAAAAAAACATTTGAAGGTTTGAAAATAACTTTCCCATGAAGTTTTGACAGTGATTTTTGGTGTATTAAAAAGCAATTTTTTCTATCCTCAACCATTTTTTTTTTGTTATGCCTTTTTCTGCCAGTGCTCCATCTTAAAACGTACTACAGGGAACGCCTACCAGGGAAATGTCCCTGTATGTTTGCATTTAAGGTGAAAGTAATATTCATTCAAAAAAATAAAATAAAATTACAACTTGATATTAAGATGAAGTGGACATTTACAGTGTATTTTACTGTAAGATGTAGTCTCATAGTGTCTGGTGAAAACTTCCTAAACATTATTATGCCAGATGTACCAATGGTAATTAGAGAAATGAATGATCTTGAGGAGCCCAGGTAAACTGCTGTGTTGAGGACACTTACTGTAAATCGCCACATGCAAAAATTTTTGTTATCCCGCTGCTCTCATTTGCATCTTTTTCCTGGGAGGGAGTTGTACAGCTGGAATCTCCCGATGCTAAACAAAAGCATGGCTCAAGACTGAAGAGCCATTCCTTTAAATAAAATTCAGTGTCGCTACGTGTTCTTCACACTTCACGATATGTTAGACACTTATGAAACGTCTAAGTCCTTCACACCTCCAGCTGAGGGAAGCTGTTTTGCACCAGAAGTGGCCACATTTTTTCACATGATATTTCCAAACAATGACAATGACAAAAAAGGAAGGACAGGGTTGACACCACAGCTGTGCTGGACGGTGTGTGCTTACCTGTACCCAGCTGTCAACTTTAATCAGACTCCACCGTGTTGCTATAATGGACTTGATATACTGGTCCTCTTACATTGTCTGGCAGCTTGTCTGATTTTACAGACAGGCAGCGTAGGAGGCGGATGGACACCCATGCTGCTTTGCAATCTGAGCAGGATTTCCATCTGACCGCGTACGTTAACCCCGCATTACTCGACATCTTTTGGTCATGTTTAGATTTTTAAGACACATTGCACTCCTGAGCCACTGTTGCTTGGGTTCAGAAGAGAAGTGAGGCAGAAAAATCTATATTGATGCAGGAGGCTAAGGACAAAAGTGGTTGACAATCAGCTCCAGATATGTATATATTCATGTACACAAATCTTATGAACTGAGTACATTTCGTGTGTGCTGTGCAAGAAATCAAGTAGTCTTCTGCTGCACGTGGAAACTGTAAAAGTACTCTGTTGAAACGTGGATATAATTTTGAGTGGTACAAGCAACACACCTTAGTGTGTGTATATTACGATAAGTTTTGGCAGTGGCAGCAGGCTGTTTTAGTACTTTTTGTCTGCCTAAAGTGTATAGAGAACACCTATATATAATTTTGTTCTCTGGTTTACTTAACATAAAAAACCGAATTCCATTTATTTGGAAAGATTAAATACAGTATTTTACAAAAAATGCCAAGACAAAGCTTCTTCCCACACTAAAATCATCCAGAATTCATAGTGTGCATGTAGTGTCCTGGAAGGTGATGCAGGCACTAATGCTGGTCAGCAGGTTGTCAATCTGGGCCAGGGTGAGACAGAAATAGTGGAAGTGACCCTCACCAGCGTGCAGCTATAGAATGCCTGATCTCAAACACAGCGCAGAAATGCACGGCTCATCTTATTTATCACATAAAGCCGTCACTGCATTTCGTAAACAAACCAAAGGAAAACCTTGCCAACGTCAAGGGTGTCTGCCCTGCGTTTAAGGCATCTTAAAGTCCGAAAATCCAGCGTCTGAACTTTTAGTGACCCAGTGACCAACTGTCGATGTCATGTGCGTCCTCGGCGCTGAAATCACGTTTGGTCTGAATGCACCGTTACAAGAATGCTAATAGAATTTAAAATCCGGAAGTCGACATGGTAAAAATGGCAAAAATAAAAATACAAAACAAACAAAGAAAACATGATAACCTAGCAATAAAGTTAAAAAGGAGTCTTTTGTCTCTACTACGTGTGGAAACTGAGGCAAAGGTGAGCTGATTAGCCTACTTCAGCTAGCTTAACTTGGTACCATTCTCTTTGCCCAGCAGTGGTGAAGCAGACTCAAGACTGCTGGGCCTTTAGATGGCAGATGAAAAATTGCAAAGATATTCCCCATGTTTATACGAGTTCCTGTGTCCCTATTAAACTGGAAGACATCTTTTCTGGCAACATACATGCTGAATGATGAATACTGTAAGTTTTGTTTTCAGAGACCAAATGAATTGGAAAGATGTAGCAGCACAAGAAGAACACGAAGATCCGGCACTGATGTTGCTTTTTTCAGGTGCCTTGCAGAGTGCGCAGGTCCTATAAGTCTTGGGCAGCTGGCAGTGATGCCATCCCATTGAAAAACTTCCACCATGTCTTTACACTAGTGCTGTCAGTCAGATGAAATTTTGAATTGCGATTAATCTCATGAGTGTCCTGAATTTTACTCGCTGAATTTCTCAAATCTTTTCTAACATTATTTTATTCTATTTTATTTCAAGATATTGTTTAATGTGGATATGTATATGATAACAATTAGATAACAACTATATATGATCATGAAATTTAAGCTGTTAAAGAGCCAAAATAGACTCTAACCATAATTAATCCTAGTTTGTTTATTTCCTCATATTTTAGATATCATTGTGTGAGGTAGACTGTTGTGGTGATTTCCAAGCTGCACTGAATGCATCACAAGTCCACGTCATGCAATAAGTTGAAGTCTCATTTAGTATTCCTCAACCTGCATTATTTAAAGAGCTTATGAGATAAAATGCCTCAGTCTGGTCCAGAAAACCATCTTGCACATATTTTACCTGAACTCTATTCTGAAATCTATATTCTGTGTCTGTTTCAGCTTAATAAACACATCCTGCTTTCTGCATGCCTCCCTGAAATGATGATGACAGCCCTGTTAATCATGCATTAAAAAAAAAATGCCAGCGTTAAAAGGACTTCGCGTTAACACATTAATGACGTGTGAACTTTGACAACCATACTTTACAAGTCTCTTCTACACCACGCATAGCAAGAAAATTCCACCCTGCTGTCTATCCTCTAAACTTTGAGGACACCCGAAAATCCACTCCATGCAAAAGAGAGGCTGAATCGCATCTCCAATGTTGTGTCTTGCTCTCTCAGCGTCATAGAAACGTGGCCTCAGACCTGCACTGTGCTCTGCATCTCTCTCTCTCACCCTCTCTAGCTTGACTTTAAAAGAGCCACAGTGTTCTTTTAACACAGCAGGTGATATTTGAGACCTGACGCACTATGGATGTAAGTCTGTTCACATCTGCAATGGATAAAAATAACCTTAGTGTTTGTCCAGAGAACCATCTTTATAGTCTTTAAAGCTAAACTGTCTGTGTAAAAAACTCACTCAATGTCTTTTGCTTCATAACCACTACATTATTTGCGTTAACATGTCTTTCATGTGTTAAGTCTGACAGCCTTAAAGGAACTAAATGTAAGTTTTTACTGAGAAGAATCTTTACAATAGTCTTTTTAATCGACCCTTTAAGATTAAAACATGGTTTGATGAGCAGACTGACACCTCAGCAGTTCAGCGCTGATGCATCTTTAAGCCTGTATCTTATTTTCCTGAATCTACCTCGGATCGGAAGCTCCCGCACTGTTTCTGCAGCGGTGGTTTCTGCAATAGGACAGCCCCAAAATCTCTGTCTTCTGCATGAAATCAGCATGAACGCAGCCTTGTCAGACAGCAACAATCTTTGTGAATTAAAAGGTCGCATGTTGTTCGTATTAAGTTTTTTTCCACAACTGAAGTTTTCTTCAGCAACCAGATGGTTGAGGCGGTGAGAAAGTACAAATATGTACCAAAATCTGCAAATATTTGTTTAGCCACAAATCTGGCCAGTTCATGTCAGTCAATAGTAATGTATGACGTGTGATAGACATGTAGGTGGAAATATAGTGACCCAGCAGTATGACAAATAGCCTAACTTAATGAAACCTTGAAGGTAAAAGCAGACTTTCAACCTCCATGTCCCCTCTCTCTATCACTTTCTGGCCATTTTTGCCAAAAACCCAAGGTTAGCATTACCGACCTAAGTCATCTAAAGCAACATCTATTTCACATTTTTCTGCATGTTGAAAGTTTGCTTGACACCGGAGAAAATCAAGCAAGATTAATAGAGTGTTACATGACTCACTTTACTCTCAGCAAAGGAGAGGAGAGATGTCTGCAGTGTTATATGTTTCCTCTCCTTTCAATGTTGACTGTCCAGCAAACTGTCATGTGTTTGAAACTAAGACCTCCATGTTTCTTATTGCTGCCTAGACAACCATACCTATTGTGCGACTGTGCTGCAGGATTGATGTATACAAAAGCTAAGCTTAAATAATTTGAAAGACTTTGTAATTAGATGAATATGCAGCTTTAACTTTCAGCCTTGCAGTAATAGCCACTGATCCATCATACTGTTAAAACCTCTAATAGGTGAAGTGAACAACCTTCATCATCCAGATGTTACAATGCAGAGCTGCATCTGTAAATCATGGGGTCTTCCATTCCTGTGAAAGTTACTTTGACATGTACCATACACATGAGCATTGTTCTAGACCCCCCCCAGCTAAAGCACTCCCTGATGGCAGCAGGACGATGACCCCCACCGCACTGTAAAAACTGCTCAGGAACAGCTTGAGCTCCGGAGTTAACCTGACCTCAAAACTCCCTTGATCCCGATCTGATTGAGCATCCACCATATGCGCCAGCACATGCCCAAATCACAGAGGCATTGATTTACAAGGATCTGCTTCCAATATCCCAGTGCCAGACACCATAAGACACCAGCTCAGAGCTGCTAATAACTGAGGGGCCTAAAGAGGAAAAAATACAATTATAAATTTGTGGTTTTAATGTTATGGCTCATGATTCTATATGCCTTATATCAACATTTACAATATATCTAATGGCTGATATTTTGCATATAATATTTGTTGTAAAATAAGGTTACATATGCATCTATAATTTAGATGTTTTAAACCCATTAATGAACATTCTTATTGGTATTTAGTTAATTGATTTGTCCTCACAGACATTTAACATAGCAAACAAGATGACAGAATTCTTTACAACTTTGTATGGAGCTTTCTTGGCCATTTTTCTAACTTTCAAACACATTTCACTGCAACACTTCATCCTCATAGATAGAGACTGAGTTATCTTCCAGTCCCAGTCGCCACACCTGGTTGTTGATCCCCCTTGCACTAAAGTAGCAAATCTTTTGGATTAAAGAGGGCAGGCTTTGTTGAAGCAGTAGGTAATCCTGTCAAAATCACCATCACACTTAAGGCAGTCAGGTTGGCCCTGATCATCTAAGCATTGATGCAGCTGGGGTGTCAGTAGTGGGTCAGCTCAGCAGCTGGGCAAAGAGTAGCCAACTGGATTGTCAGTTTTACTCCTTTTAATCCTTCCTGCAAGGCTCTCTGGAGAGCTGTGGCCAACTTTATTGGATCAGTGCATGTTTGGCCTTTCCTTTAGGACAATGTCAACAGGGGACGCAGTGACAGCTTGGTGAAACAGGCCTTTGAAGTCATCACTCCTTCTTTTTTCTTCTTGCAGCTCCCTAGGCAACCTTACTATCAAAGGTCAGATAAAAGTCAGGTATTGTACTCACTTGCTTCAGCTGCTCTTTAGTCGAAGAGTCAAGACAATCTGTCATGGCTTCCAGGCAACTCAAAATCTATGGACACCGATGGTGTAATACTAAAGCCTCTTGCATGTCCTGAGTAATATTTAAAAAAAAGAGAAAATAACCATTGATCATCAATAGCTTGAAGCTTCTTCATGAAATAGCCTTTGTCTGAATACTTAAATATGCACAGTAATTTGATCAATCAAAATGACAAGTATGTGAAACAAATAAGCCAAGCAATGACAATTTCTCAAAGGCACAAATATCCCTCCTTAGAACATAAAAATGCATTTAGTAGTGTTTATTAAAAGTAAATACTGCTTTTAAATGAATCCAAATTTGTTAAAAATGAATTATAGTTTTCTACAGAGCCCCAAGAAGCTGCTTGACTAACAATAAAAGGCAATTACTACTTGATTTAGTTTTTAATTAGAGCTAGACTGAAAGGGGATATGAAATGCCAAGTAAATTAGAGATAAGAGTATTAGAAAGCTTTTCATTTATTGACGGTTCTGTCAGGAAGTTCATGTTGGATAGTGTGAAATCTTTCTTTACACATACGTCCTGTGCAGGAATTCATTGTCTTGGGGTCACAACAATAAGTCTTCTTGCTATCCCTGTAACAAATAAACATGTCAAATCATTTTACTCCAAATGAAATGGAGACACTTCATTAAGTCTATCATGAATTATGATTAAATTTTGCTGTAACGTTAAATTAATGAAGCACACATCCAAAGATAATTGAAAGCTATGCAGATCAAATTAATATACATGTAAGTAATTAAATTGATGAAGGAAATTAATTAACCATCATTACCAATCATATATTCATGCTTAGGTTTGTCTCAGAAATAAAAATACACAAGAATGCATCCTCATGCCAGCAATTACATGTAATACAAATATGAAAACACTTTCCTCTATTAGCTGTTAATGCCCTAGCATCCGGATGTGTTTCTTGTGTTACCAGCTAAAAGATTAATTTAAGGCAAAATATTCCACACAAGTGCAGAACATGTAATAAACCTTCAGGGATGTACAGGGCACTGTTTCAGAACGTCATGTCATTGCAGTGGGGCTAGTTCCTCCTGTAGAACCTGTTGTATCATCAGTCCCAAAGGTTTGTTGCATATCTGCTTAATTTCAATTTTCTTCCTGAGGAAGAAGTCGTGCAATTTTCACAATTACATGGCACACACACACAAACATGCATATTTATAATATAATATAATATAATATAATATAATATAATATAATATAATATAATATAATATAATATAATATAATATAATATAATATAATATAGTGGGCTGCAC
>JAVQJG010247181.1:0-31558 GCA_036024015.1 Craterocephalus amniculus | reverse complement strand
ATGCGGCTCTCCATGCCTTTGGGCTGATGACGAGGGAACTGGGACGGCTGATGTCTACCCTCGTGGTCACGAAGCGGCAGGTGTGGCTGGCACAGGCTCCCATGTCTGATGAGTGCAGGCAGACCGTACGCAGGCTCCCCGTCATACCGGGACAGCTGTTTGGGCCGGATGCCGAGAGAGCCCTGGAACGCCGGAGGCAGTCCAGACAGGCTTTGGAGGCATGGGAAGGGAGGCCTAGGCGTATGGGACCCCCGGCCACCCATTCTAGGCGGCGTGGGGCGCGGGATTCCTGCTGGCTGCAGGGGATACCCCATTAACGCAGCCCCGGCAGCGTGGTCCGCTGCCCGAGGCGGACACCTGGCAGGGCGCCAGGAGTGGGAAGGTGCCACAGAGCCAGCCCCAGCGGGGAACAGCCCAGGCGCATCGCCCCCCAAGCCCCCAAATAGACGTGGCCGCCCGACCTGAAGGTGGGGGGCCGGCGGGGGTCAGGTTTTCACAGCAGCGCCAGAACTCCTGGGCAGCACACTCCACAGATGCGTGGGTGTGGCGAACCATGTCTAAGGGTTACAGGCTGCAGTTCCTCCGCCGGCCCCCGCCCGCCTCAGGGGTGAAATGGACGTTGGTCACAGACCTCCTGAAGGCGCAGATATTGGCACAGGAGATTGGCGTTCTCCTGGAGAAGCATGCCATTTCAGTTGTTCCCCCTCCTTCACGGAGCGTTGGGTTCTACTCCACCTACTTCCTAATCCCGAAAAAGGGGGGCTCCCTCAGGCCAGTTTTGGACCTGAGGGAACTCAAGTTTTTAAAGGTTTTACCCTTTCGGATGCTCTGCACCAGAGACGTCGTGCTGTCCGTCTCTCGGGGGGAGTGGTTCACGTCCGTGGACCTCCAAGGATGCATACTTTCACGTCCCCATACACCCGGAGCACAGAAAGTACCTCCGCTTCGCCTTCTTAATAAAATTTGTATCTTAATTGACTGCATTCAGGATGGGAATGGGATTTTAAGCAATATATTGAAAAATGTTCTGGAAAACTTCTCCCATCCTGCCTTTTTTAATGTTATGTATATCCAACAGCAATCAAAAGGAGCTCCATTTAGACTGCCTCAGGACCATCAGCTCTTCACCTGCCTCACACAGGCCATTGCTGATGGTAAATGGAGTTACATTTTTTTCTTTCTTCCTTCCTTTATTTTTACCACTTGTTACATCTTTACTGTATTTGCCTCAGGCGTGACGATGGAAGACCCTCACTGGCAAAGCTTTATGGAACAGGCAGTCCGTCTCATCTATTTCCTGGCCGAGTCCCCAGATCAGCTATGCTCTCGACTGCTCCAGCGAAGCGCTCGCCTCTTGCTGGATCAGATTGCAGAACGTGGCGAGGTCAACAGGGATGTTGGCCAAATGCAAGACGCATCCCAGGAGTCCAATGAGCAAGATGAACAAGGTGAGTCTTATTTTGTCTTTCATAACGCAGACTTTTTTGTGAAATGCTGTTCACACAGCATTGGTATATTTTGACACCAACATCGATTGTGTTTAACTTACCCCTGCATTGGCCTAGTTAACGCACTAATTATGTGATTAAGACTTATGTCCATGTGCCTTCCTCTCCTGCAGTGAGCTGTGTGTGTCTGGCCCAGCTGTTGGCTCTGTGTGGATGCGTGGCTTTCTGGCAGGTGTCTCACCTTGAGCGCAGTGTGAGTGCTGAGCTGCGGAGGAGGAGAGGAGAGACGGAGGAGAGGGAGGAGAAGGAGAAGGGACCGGCCAGTAAAGCTAAGGTAATGGACTTCTGTACAGGTTTTACAGATAATACAATACAGCATTGGTTCCCAAACTTTTTCAGCTACAACCCCCAAGATGAGATAAAGTGGTTTTTGTGACCGTTCCTTCCAAGATGACAATTATTAATTATATATCAGACAGGTAATCATGCAAGAGCATCTAAATAAAAAGCCTGAAAATTATCTTTCTTCATAAATAAGGAACAATGTGCATTTATGTGTGATAGAATTAAGGTGTTAAATTTAGATTTATCTCTTAGTGGTTTGATTATGACAGCCATGATAATTCCTATTTTTGGTGATAAATATTGGTTATATTTTATTTTTTCAAAATTATCAGTTGACCCCTTGAAAGGATCTCTCAACCCACGGTTTTGAAACCACATCAGTACACTACTTTAAGAATAGGTGGCTATGGCTTAAACAAATAAAGTATTGATTGAAACTACCGTGGATTGATATACAGTGGTGGAAAAAAGTTTTCAGACACATGCATTTTGGTAAAAGATTTAATCCATTCCAGTCCTGAGCACATTTAAAACAAGAACACTGTACCAAAACACTGTACAATATGGGCAAATGATGGAACAGAATGCATACAAATGGATATAAAAACAATACATGTTCAAAATAGTGCATTTAGAATCACTTCAGGGTCTTCAAATGCATGTTTCTAAACGGGGAGAGAATCGGTGGGGTTTTTGCTTTTTATTCACATCCAAACCATATTGTGACTGTCTATTTAGCACAGTGTGTTCTGCCACGAACATACAAAATCTATCTGTCACAAATGACGAAACAAAAATTAGCTATATGCAAATGGGGGGTTGTCCTTTTTCTGTTTTACTATGAGCAAACTATAATTGCTGTAAATGGTGACATAAATGGGGCATTTTGGCCAAAATGCTTTTGTGAAACTTTAAATTTTTTAAATCTTTTTTTAATAAGTAACAAGTTCGTTTGGCTTTTTAACATCTGGACAGCATCAACATTGTTGCACCTGACATCTGCATGGGAATGACATTTCTACCTTAACCTGCAGTTTAAAGGCTTCAGTCATGCTAGTTATATTGAACTTGAACAGTTGTAGAAATGTTACTTCTATAACCACAATGATAAAAACTGACATAAATTTTGTGAAACAGCAAAAAAAAAAGTCTTGTGCCTGTACAATTTAAGCATTTAATTAAAATGAAATTAGTGCCAACAGTTATTAGAGGGATCTTAAATTTTAACTTGTTCTAGATGTGTAAAGTATTCGTATGGATTTAGCAAGAAAACATGTCAGTATGTAATAATTCTATATCTTTTAGTGGGAAGATTGGTTTACGGACTTGGTATAATGCATCATGGGCAATTTTCCAGTTCATTATGCCAACGGTGTAACTGTTGGCTGCACAGAACCTATTTTATCATATCGGTTCATTCATTTTAATGAAAACCTAGTTAACTTCTAGTAGTTGTTACTGTAATGTGTTTGGATGTATGCATAAATGTGTCTGGAACACTCAACTTGGCAAAACTTGTCTTAAATGTCTCATCTAAAAGGAGATCTACAGGTACGTTAATGTTACTTAAAAGTCAGAGCTGAGACCCGAACAACCTGCTGTGCAGTGAAGCATTGTGACTGTCAGAGTGGGTCTCAGCAGGATGGCTTTATGATGAGATTTTAGCGGCACAGCTAGATGAGTGATGGATCATAATTGTTCAGCCCATCAGGGAACAGGAAGACAAATGTTTCCTTAATTACCATCGGAAGTTTTTTGCGCATTTGTTGTGATTTATAAATTTTTTTCCCCCATGCTTCTTTATAGCCTGAGATGGGCTGAGACAAAGTTGCATGAAACAAAAGCTGGAGGTTGGACAGAAAAAAGTTTATTGAAAATAGACTTTAAGAAAGTGCACACTTGAGATTGTGAACACACAACCATTGGAGTTGGCAGCCTCATGTTGTTCTTTGGGTTGACCGCCATGGTAGTTAAGCCATTAATAGTGAACTGGCGAATCACGATTTTAGCCCACATTATTTTCCTTTTTGGTAGAGGAAAGGAACTGGTGACCTTGTGGTTGGAATGATGAGTTGTAAAAAGGGCCCGGTACTTGTACATGGAATTCCCACCAGGGATGCAAATTATCAAGTTATTCATTAATCGATAGTTGTTTCATCAATAAATGAACTGATAAGTGGACATTTTTCCGAGAAGCTGAATTTCCCTCTGACTCAATAAGTTCCTTTCTACGAAAATCTTATGAGAAAATGCAAATCACATTCCTTAATAAAAGCTTTATATTAGCAGGCAACAACACATTCATAAATGGACAAATGCAAACATTATTATTATTATAATAAACAATAATATAATCGATTTAATTATGTCTATGGTCAGACTTCTGGCCATCAAGCGCATCCTCATGCCGGCAGGCGAGGAATTGCAGACTCAAAACAATTAAATGCAATTTATTGATTTTATCAATGATTAATTGATAATCAATTAATTGTTTTGTATCCATAATTCCCACACATTTAGGTAAGTAACAAGGTGTCACGTATTACTTATTTTTTCCCCAGAATAAAATTTATCTCAGTTTTTGCTCCAACAGGAAGTAAAATCAACTGATTCTTTCTTCAAGAACATGTTGGCTTAAATATGAGGCTTTCAAAGGGGTATTTTTGAAATTTTATTAAGTAAGTTTAATGAATGATTTTTTTTTTTAGCAGCAAGTGGCCAATGAAAGTGCCATGGAGGAGGAGCTCGGGTTGATTGGCGCCTCTGCTGAAGATACAGAAGCTGAACTCATCAGAAAAATCTGTGAAACCGAATTACTAGCTGGTAAATATCCCACACCCAGCCACATTAAAGATACATTCACAATACTTTTCTCACATATGTATGCTATTAATCACCACCTTCTCTCTTAATCTGTTAAGAGGAGAACCTGCTGAGTGCTTTCCTTCCTTTACTGGTGAGAGTGTGCGGCTCTCCTGGACGCTACTCCCACCCTCAGCTCATGACTGCTGCATGTCTGGCACTCTCTCAGTACATGATGATAAGGTAAACACATGATCTTTAAAAATGCACATGCGCAATGTGTTTTAATCCATTCAGTGATTTATACAGTGTTGTACTGATAATAAAACACTATTAAAACAGTTAACTTGAGTTTTTTAAGAAATCTTATTTTGTTTATAATTTACTTATTTTTTAAGTTTTACAGGCTAATAAGTATGTGCTTGATGGATAAACTAGTATCTTGGAAAAGGTTTAATTCTATGATTTCTTCTTTTTTTTTTTAAATAAGCCCATCAGTGTGTGAAGAAAACATCCGTCTCCTGTTCACGGTGTTGGAACGGTCTACTCTCCCTGTTGTAAGGGCCAATGCCATTATAGCCCTTGGAGACCTAACAGTTCGTTTCCCAAATATTTTGGAGCCCTGGACACAAAATCTCTATGCAAGGTAATGCAATGAAACTAATGAATTTATAACAGTCTAGTAATGGAAAACTTCCTTGTCACAGTGGCAGCTCACTATCATCACACCCTCTGCACGCACACACACACACATGCTTCGAATCTCTAGATGCACATTATATCTGTAGTTTGATCCTGTTTTTCCATCCAAGCTTATAAGGGCAAGCCTTCATGTGACTTAGCTGAGTGGGAGTATTATAAATCATGTTTCATTATGTGTGTACACCCCCCTGCCACCACCAAAATATCCCTGTGCTTGTAAAATTGAGTCGATTCCCGCCACGTTTGTGTGTCCCTCTTGTCAGTGGAGTGTTGCTGCTGTAAAAATGCTCCACTGAGCCACATGATGGGAAAAGTTTACTCTGTCCATCACGACTTTTTAATGGCGGAAAACGAACTTTGAGATGATCTGTGCTGGCAAACACCGATAATGTACTTCATATTCCAACCTCTGCGGTTGCCATGGGAACCAATAATTGCTTCATAGTTTACTTTTTTCACTTCCGATACCGATACAGAGGGTTAAGTATCGGCCGATACCGATACTTACATTTTGTTTGGAGCAAAATATTGTGTCAAACCTCACCTCAAAACCTTACGGTGTAAATGATAAAGTCCACAGCAGAAGGAGTGAGAAAAATTGAGTCATTAATTATTAACCAATGAGTTAATTTAATAAATTTAAAGACTGTGTAACACACAGCACATTTCACATTTCTGTTGTAAGAAAATACAACCTGAGTAAACCCTGTGAAAAATGTACTAGGGCGGTCTCGTGAAGGGTGCTGAGGCAAAAGTGCTGGATAGAAACTGTTGATCACCTGGTATCGGCAACAGTATCGGCATATTTCAATGCAGGCCGATACTTTCCGATCCGTGTTTTTTTGTTGGTATCGGCACAGATACCCGATACTGGTATCGGATTGGGACAGCCCTAGTTTAAATGGAAAAAAAAAACACCATGCATGAACTTGGGTGGTGCCTGGGAGCACATCAGGCAGGGCTACAGAAAGACAATGTACAGTTTAATTACTGGTGCATTTTAGATTTGTGACTAGAAGCAATGACTAATATTTCATAATTATACAGTATGCTTGAGGGAGCAGACAAGAATAATTTCTGCCAAGGTCAGAGGTTTTACAAAAATTTATGCTGTAGATACTCTAATTTTTAAAAGCTTGTAACTGTCTTCATGTTTCTCCTGTGCAAAGTTACCCCAATTTCATGTAGCCAGCTCAGAAGCTGAAGTCTCTGTTTGAAGTACAATTTTAATTATAATAGCAGATAATTCTCGCATTGCGTACTTTCCACATGTAAGACATTTCCTTTTCTAATGTGCCACTGCCCTCATAATGTTTTCTTCCCGATAAGCATTTCAGAGAATTCCCTAATTGTCTCCCACACGCCAACACCTACAATGCTCTTATGGCTGCTGCCCTGGTGCCTCCTGATAAGCGCATTAAGAATTAAGTAGCCTGTTCATTGCTGTCATAAGCTCTTGCACTGGCATGTGGAAGTAGCATGACTAAGTGTGTGATCCTCTGCCAGAAGTCCTGCCCTCTGGTGAAATTATAAGCAATGGTAAATGAGTTTCTTTTGTTCTGTGGGTTTGGGTGACGATGCATCTAAATTTGACTCAAATTGTGCTGCCACAGCCTGTCCAGGGTAAAATACTCTTAGCTTCGGCTGTAGCAATTGTTTTGGTTTCAGTAACCTTTAACATTGTCTTGGTCAAACCTTTGTGTACCAGTCCATCTGTTAATCCAGCTTAAAATAATATCAACTACTAGTAATTCATTATGATTGTTCTTCTACTATTCTTTTATTTACTGTAATTTTGTTTCCTGAAAATCATTAGAAATATGTGCATATATACATATCTAATCTAATTCAAATGAAATGGATCCAAAAACTTAGCTGGTGCTACACACCGTCACATTCATTTAAATTTCTTAAACCTGCAGAAAAGTGGCTTTCGAGGACCAGATGTTGAGATCCCCATTGTTACTCCACCAGGAAGTTTGTTTTTAATTGGATGTATAAAAAACTAATCTTTGAATGCTTCAATTTGTGGTTGATTGCAATTTCCCTCTGGGATAAAAGATTTTTCTTTTCATTCCTTTTATATTAATATGAACCGTACAGTAAGTTGCAATACCTTTTATCAGCTTCAGATACTATGATTTGGGTTGAGTATTTTGCATCAAATAAGATGACAACCATCCCAAATAAATGTTATGTGGATGAAAATGTATTTTATGAAATGTTATAATTTTGCGCACTGTCAAGTTTGAGTGATCTGAGTCTCAGAAAAAAATGCATACTATCTTTTCCAAATTAGTCCTACCCACTTGTCAAGAAAGACAAATGCATGTCTTTCTTGACAAATTCAACTGTACAGATTTCTTCACTTTATAATGAAATTCATTTGAATAGTTTTTCTTTTAGTACCATCATCAGGTCTTTTTTTTTTTTTTTTTGACTAAATACCTGCAGAACTGTCATTCCCTGCAGCACCAACTGTACAGTTATGTAATCGCTATCCAAAAAAAGTACACTAACAATCTAAAACGACACAAAATGGCTCTGTAACTTCTAAATATCTGTATTTTGGCATTGTCATGTGTATGCCACTGCTTCACCTCACAGAGCAGTTGAATGGTTGATGACTCTGCCTTGTTACCAGAGAGGTTGAGAATTAATCAGCCAGGCAGTAATTTGATTTGATTTTTTTTTTTTTGTCCCCTTGCTTCTCCAGGCTGAGTGATGAGGTTCCTTCAGTGAGGCAGACAGCTGTGACAGTTCTTACTCAATTGGTGCTTAAGGATGTGCTGAAAGTCAAAGGTCAAGTCAGTGAGGTTGCTGTACTGCTAATTGACCCAGAGCCACACATTACCAGCCTGGCCCTCAATTTCTTCAATGAGCTGGCCACCAAGGTAGGCATATCCAGAAGCTGGGAATAAACTGAATAATTTGATGGGGTTTTAACTCTATTTTTTGTGTCACCCATCAGGACAACGCAATCTACAACCTGCTCCCAGACATCATCAGCCGGCTGTCTGATCCAGAGAGAGGCATGAGCTCAGAGGACTTCAACACCATTATGAAGTGAGTTTCACAGCTGCACAGAGGCTATTGCATTTCCTATGTCTACAGATTATCTATACAAAAACCACGTCTGATGCAGTCTAGGGGTGTCGACTAATCTGTTAATTATTTTTGCAATTCCATTAGTCATAATTATTTCCGTCATCTGTGCTAACTGTGAACGCAGCTCTTTTTTTCACACCCCAGAACATATTTTACCTCACTCTCAATTTACATCACACAAATGTCCCCCGATTACCAGTCAGTCACAACATGATGTCCTCAAGTAAATTAAACAAATGATTTCTGAAGCAGTTAAATGTGAAATTTAAGATGAACAGCTTCCTCTTAATTTTTTTTAGATACATCCCAACTGTGTAATGTCTTATCCAAATAATACAGAATCTGGCTCAAAAATAAAAGAAAATGCATAAACTATTTTCATTGTATAATATAGAGTGCAGGAGTCATTAAGACGATACTAAACTTTGTAAACTTGTTTTCTACCCATGTCTTCCAATCAAATTAATCATTCATTTTTTTAATAAACGTTATGAAGTAAGGACATTCATACTGGTATTACATCAAAACAATATGGAATTTGGCCCACATAATGACAGTGCTGGCCCAGCACTTCCTGTATTGCATTGCAATTATTTGCTGTGCTGTCTGAAAATCCATGGCTGGTAAAGATGCTGTTTGTATGCCTGGCGCTACTTTAATGTTGTTACAGGTGTTTATAATGCAACGCGTCGACGAGGAAATTGTGCATAAATGAATTTTTGATTGTCATCGTTGATGAACTGTTGCAGCCCTAATGCATTCATAATTTTAGAGATACTTAAGGAAGAGATGAACAGCTTTGTTGTTTGAAGAGTTTGTTTATAAACTGTTTGTTTGTTTGTTCCTCAGACAGCTGTTCTCCTACATCACTAAAGAAAGGCAGACTGAGTCTCTGGTAGAAAAACTCTGTCAGCGCTTTCGGACTGCCAAGTGAGTGCATCTTCCCTCATTCGCATCCTCCCACCTCTAACCTGCACCCCTTCTATCTTTTTTTCTCATAATGTTTGAATGCAAGTCTGTCCCTCAGTATTTCATAGTGTGAGATGTAGAGGTGGATGTGTGGGTAATTAGTGGGCATTTTCACTGGAGAATCTCGAGGTTTACAATTACAAGTTCACAATTCGGTTCACCCATCACGTACACTGCCATCCCTTTTATTCGTTTCTTTTGTCATGGAAACAATATTCCTCTTTTGGGGAAGCAGTGCCTGGCCAGGCTTCAGCCTCTGACTCATACTCCATCCATACTCAGAGCTCAAAGGAAGGACATTTTATATTATATAATGGTAAAGTGAATTTAGGCATAAAAGGTTCCTGGAAAATGAAATTTGGTCCAAATGTCACTGCAATGCCACGTTGAGTAGAGTTTTTTTTTTTTTTTTGTTAAGGGTCTGGAATGTGTGTGTGTGTGTGTGTGTGTGTGTTTTTAATTAGGTTTATGTCCTAATCCCTCAGACTCATTGTTATGCTTTCTTTAGGACTGAGCGTCAGTGGTGTGACTTGGCCATGTCCCTGTCTCTGCTATCCATGTGTGAGCGTGGATTTAAGAGGCTGCAGGAATGCTGGGAGTGTTACAGTGACAAGTTAACTGAACCTGGAGTCTACCAGCCTCTGCTCTCAATCACTGCCAAGCTCCGGCGTGGAGCCAAACCACAGTTTAAGGTGTCATATGCTTCCATTTGAAGCAAATGCAAATTTTCCCCACGGCATTTCCTTTTGTTTTTGTTGCATTTAGTAATAATGTTTGTTTACAGGCTCAGGTGGATGAGTTTGAAAAGCGTCTGACTGCGGTTCACACACGTGGTCTAGAAAATGTAGAGAGCCCCGAGATGGATGAAGAGAACCAAAAAGAAGGAAGGTCTACTGAGAAGACTGTCATGCGTACACCTCTGCCCACCAGAGGCCGTCAAAAGGCAAAGAGAGGTCAGATCTTACAGACTTGACTTTAAATTACACATTAAACAAAATAACACCCAGATTTTTTTTTATTCAGTGTCTAATAAAACATTTTCTGTTTTGTATTTTCCTCACAGGCCAAACAAAGCCCTCAGTTTCCAGCCATGGTGATGACAGTTTTATGACTCCACAAAAGTCTCGCAAGTCAAAGAAACCAGTAATTACCTTCAGCAGTGATGAAGAGGAGGATGAGGAGGGTGAGTTCAGCCACTTAAGTCCGTTTACTGAAGCCACTGCCTTATGTTTTTGTTTTTGTTTTTTTTGCTTCTCGCATCCTTGAAATTTTATCAACATGAATATTTGACATGTAAGTGGTCTAATAGTTGATGAGCATCCATCATGATTATGAAGTAAAAGTGGTACAAAACCAAACGCTGAACTGGGTGACAAAATAATTCAGAAAAAAAACGAGTGAACGGTCAAGGCTGTAGTGCATTTTTAGGGTTTGTGCTTTGCCAAGTTAACTAAACATTAAAGGATCAATAGACCACAGTCAGAGCATCAGACCAGTGGAGCGAGCCTCACGAGGCAGCTGTCTAAGACGATTTGAGACTTGCCACCTCACTTGCTCTCAAATAGTGAGCTGGTCTGTGTAGCAGCAATAATCCAAGATCTGCAGATGACTAATAGATAAAATAGAAAAAAAATCACATAACTAGATTAAATACAAACATTACATTAGATTAGGTAAGGAGAACGTGGCTTTTTTTTTTTTTAACAGTTGAGTAAAATGCCTTTTTGAAGCTTTTGATTAGATTGTGATTCACTGAAATGCTTGAATATTTTATATGATTAGACTTGACTACCTTGATAGTTTCATCTGTGACATTTCCTGTTGGTCTCTTTCTCTGATGAGATATAAATTATTCAGGAAGAGGCTCATTTTTTATTTCCATGGAGCATTACCAATTAACACAGAACATAATGTGACAGTACATTATTCGATTAACCTAGCACTAATGTTAGAGATGCAGCATGATGTTTCATTGAATTATAGCAGTTACTCATGCAGTAATGGATGTAAAGAGATACTTCATTTGAACAGGAGGGGATGCATTCTGTCAGAAAAGTAATTTAAAAACTCAATCAAATTGTTTCCTGGCCAGTAATTTATGGCAGATATGGCTGTGACTTCTACTTAAATAGTTTTATGTTTGATATTTATTTTATCTTCTTAGATGCTGTTATGGCTGAGAACGAGACCCCTAAAGTGACAACACCCATCGCACGCACATCCAGACGCGCTCGCCTCAGAAACTGATTTCCTTTTTTTCTTGTGTTTTTTTTTCTGTCCCTTTTTTTAATAATTTAATCTACAAAGAAATGTTCCTTTCTTGTTTTTAATCTTTTTTTATATTGTTTTTATCCTGTATTGATATTGCTTGGCACTAAACTAGATGAATGAGGATGACAGAATTGAAACATCTTTTAATAAACCTGACTAGTTTTACCAAGAACTTTATGGCTCCTTGTTTCAGTTTTAACACAATCTTTTGCACACTGAGGAAAACTTCTGTCACCAACTAATGTGTGAAGCTTGTGTGTCTGCTGGTTTTTGTCAAGTAAATTTATACCATCATTGAAAGCAGCTTTGAATGTCTGCTTGTGTTTTTTGTGTTTGGACAGTCTGTGTTTAAAGGATTGCCACAGCTTGCCCCGACAGGATTACTACCCCACTTCTATTTTTTTTTATTTTCTTGTCCTTTGTCTGTTTTATGTATCATATTTCAATCTCTTTTCAGAGGAGAAACCATTTTAGTATATTGCACAGTTGTAACTACATATTTAATATACAATCTTTTTCTTTTTATATTCTGACACTTGCGGTTGCCTAGCTCGTTTTCTCTTCTCCTGTAATCAGTCTCTTTTGTAGATCTCCCTCCATTCTCTTAACTGGTGTGTTTCTCCCTCCTATTCTCCTCCTACTCTCGTCTACTTTTCCTCCAGCGCTCCACTGACATATGTAGTTTCCCCTCCCTACCCCCACCACTAATCTCCCGTTCTCCTACGCCGTCTCCCACACGTTGTCCTCTCCAAAAAGGATGAGAGGGGTTCAGATTCTGTAAATGTGATTGATATGTTATGTAAAGACACTTAGCGGCAGCAGGCAAACAGAATATTTATCTGAGTACAATTTGAGTTTAAATGTATTCAGCGAGTGCCGGGAGTTCAAATCTAAGTAAATTTGCACTTCACAACTTGAGTCCGTGATGAATTCAGTATGTTCGTGTTGGATATGAAAACCCACAGAGAGCCACTGATTGCATGCACGCTATTTAACATTTGTGGCAGGGGGTTTATTTACTTGAAATAATCAGAGGCTGCTGAACTTTAAGGCCAGTGTGTTGGAATCACGCAGCTCCTGCTAGTGTTGTAATTTGGTAGCAGGGGGTACAGGGAGCAGATGGCACTGACAGACTGTAACTTACCCAGCAGAGAGGGGAGGTCAGCGCATGCTGGGAAAGACCACAGAGACAAAGGGAGAGAGGGAGGCTTATATGCTCAAGGAGCATTGTTACCACATGGGAAATGTATAATTCAGGTTAAGTCGTGACTGAAATGCATGATCTTATTTTCCCCCCCATCCTGATAATTATAGATAACCTGGCAATATGCAGCTTGCGTGGAAGAGGCACTCTCTGACCGCTGCCCTCTGACCTTGGCTTGTGTAGCACGCTGGCTTCAGTTTGGTTTCCAGAGTAATCACCACACAGTCACCTTGGCAATGACAGTCAGTCTTTCCAACACTATGACATCACTCAGAAGAAAAGGAGATGAGGAGGAGCAGGAAGAAGATGATGTGGAAGGAGTGGGGGTTGGGGGGGCATCTCTGGCTCTACAAAACCTCTGCAGCATCCCAGCTGATGCCCCAGCATCCAGCCTCTGCCAAGGGAACGGACGCAAGAGGAAGAGAATCACCCTCCCAATTCCATCACAGAGCAAAAGTGAGGAGGAGGAGCAAGCGGAGTGAGAAACTGATGCTCCCAGCAGGTGCCAACAAGTGAGAGGAAGCTGAGAGACTGAGAAGGTGGGAGATGGAGAAGAGTCTGTGAGAAAAGAAGACACTCAGATTACAGAGAGAAGCAAACAGGTGAGCTCTTTTATTTTTAAAAGTTTTCTTCTTTGCAATTATTAAACCGTGAAAGAAGTTATTTTCAATTGATAGTTTGAGCCACATCTATTTACAATTACCTAATATAGTCGCATTAACTCTCCTTAAATTTGTATAAATGGTACAGACACATGTGATTTGATAGGCTTTTATCAATTACAGTTCACAAATTTATTTTACATTTCAATTTATTTTATTTTTTTTATGGTTCATGCCCAAATTGGTACTTTAAACTTAAACACTCGATGCAATGAGAAAATATTATTCTTGAACATTTTTTAGTCTATGCTTTTTTGCTGTTATAACCTAGAATCAAAAGCTTACCACTTATGGGGGCTGACAATTAGTTTCGACTTGACGTCCTATTTATGGAACGTGTTGCATTGCTCATCCCGGTGTACCATTTTGTCTTCTAAATACAAAAAATATATATTTGAAATCCAGAAGAGATTAATCAGATTTCCTTAACACTGACCATTAATGTCATGAAGATTTTTTTTTCCAATTTACTGCTATTCACTCATTCAAAAGTAATTTGTAATACTCTGATTTAACTGCATAATTTCATATGTATTTAAATCTTTGCAGCCACTGTATTTCCAGTTTTCCTGCCCCTCGTCTCTGCTGCCATGCTGTGTCCTGCGTTGCTGTGTGCCACCCTGCTCCTCCTGACTCCCTTCAAGATCACAGAGGCTCGTGCTCTGCATCCTTCACCCGATGCTGTGCAGGTACAGAGGGATGGGACTGAGGGAATGAATGGGAGAAGATAATGAAATGTATTGCAGATTGAATTATTCTCCCCTGCACACACCCTACCAATCAAGTTAAATCTTTTTCTTTTTTTCTTCTCTCGCTCGCTCTCTTTCTTCTGTAGTTTATGGAGCAATTCCTGGAGCGCTATAATGACCTGCTGACTCTGGATGACCTGGAGAACCTGTTGAACAGCCAGCCAGAGGAGCAGTCCACCTTCTCCTCAGGGGGCAAAGCGGCCGAGTACCCCAAATGGGCTGATGTCCAGACACAGGCTGAGACCCCCTGGCTCCGGCTGCTGAAGGGGGCCTTGGCCGGTCAGAAGCGAGCAGAACCAGACCGGTCTCGGAGGGGATGGAACCGAGGATGCTTCGGCCTGAAACTGGATCGGATTGGATCCATGAGTGGACTGGGCTGTTAGTGGACGCCAGGGGAAAAAGGAAAGTAAAGACTGGTTCCATTCTTAGAATAAAAGGAAAAACAGGCAACAGCATCCACCTGCAGAGAACATGTAGACAATATGTAGTGTTGTAAATTTGTGTTGCTAATGTGGTTTCATCCAGTGTAGAGCAGGAGCTTCACACTTTATTCCATCTCTATGTGTTAAAGTGAATATTAGGAAAATGTGAGCTAATTCCCATCTAATTATCGGCCTGGGTTGTTGGGCTTGTTTCTTCAGTAATTCTGTGTTTCTTGCTTTGTCTGCGTGCAGTAAATGTAAAAACTTTCTGACATTTTGTGGTCAGGGATTGTGTTTAAAAGCATCCGTAATGGACGTGGATATCCAAAGATGATGGCACCTATAATTCCTGTGGCTTATTTTTATGTTCACTTATGATTTGCATGAATAAATGGATTTGACATTTGTGGTGTTCTGGTTCTTGCTCATAGAAATTCAATGCTTGCCTACTCGTAAATCCCACATGGTTCACTCCCTATTGACACCTGTCATCTCAATTTCTCCTTCAAAATGGAGCTTCGCATCCTCATGACATATCTTTTTTAACTTGATGATTTATTGAATATTCTAGTGGCTGTTGGAGGAAGTTAACTCCTTCCCACGTCATTCTGGAGTGTGGACCTGTTCCTACGTCCAAAACTCTTTGCTCTGGCATCATAGCAGAGTTCGCGAAGTGAGAAAAAGGAAAACATTTTAAACATCCAGTAAAATGGAAATGTTAATTTAATCAGGATGCACATTACAGCCACAATTTAGAGAATTTGCTTCATTACAGTCATTACTTGTGAGAGCTAGGGCTTTAGTCATCGTTGTGAAGTTTTATCCCAGAAAGAATGAAATTCACAAAGCAGCAAATGCCTACAAGAAGAATAAAGGTTTTAGAAGACCAGTAAAACTTACTGACACGGATTTACAGTATATTGCGTTTTTTTTTTTTATACGGCAAATCAAAGTGTCTAAAAACACCAGGAAGACTGCTAAGACTAGAAAACCGATTGCTCTTTCACAGGATAGCTGCCTGATTAAATTCAAGTAGCTTTTCTTCATAAGGTGAAAAGTACAAAAGCTGACTGCAGAGATTTGTAAGCACACAAAATGTTAAGCACCAAAGCTCAGTTGCTACTAGCAAAGGGAATATTTAAATGCTTAAAAAATGATTGATTAAAGCTCAGAATTGCTTTCCTCAGAATGGAGTCAGAACATCTCAGACTGCAAGTGTAATGTAAAAGAAAAACACTGTCTATAGACAGAAGTAAAAATGTTGGATTTAGGGGAAAAGGACGAGTCTCACAGATTTCTATCAATACCGGTTGCACACAATGTTACTTAAGATTAACATGTATATAAACACATATATAAGTAAATATGCATATACTGTACACACACACCCAACATATATATATATATATATATATCTGTGTGAGAATGTGTGTGTGTGTGTACGGGTATATAAATATGCTATTATTTATTTTCAAGCCTCTCAGCAGCATGGATCCTCTCAACCTGTCCAACTTTCTCAGATCTGTTCAGCTGTATTTGTATACAGTGAATTCTAAAGAAAGACATCTGGAGCCACTTTCAAAGATACAAACCAATCATAATCCAGTTTACTGTAATCCACTTATAATTCAATTAAATGAATCTATTCTTTTCACTGAGATGCATCAAATCTTATCTGATTACTATAACCCCCACCCACTCATACACATACACACACACCAGTACTTCAGGCTGGGGCCTAACACTCCAGCCAGAGTACTGAGGTCTATGAACCAGTTGCTCTTGTGCAGTATTAGATCTACGCAAAAAAAAAAAAGTGACAGAGCCTTTTTAATGGCAGCCCATGATCTATGTAACAGCAGGCTTTTCATGAAGCGGACTGGACTACTTTTCAGCTTAAAACAGCTGAAAATGTCTTCTGACTGGTTTCTGCTTCTGAATTAACAGGATATCTCAGCTTTCATGTGACACAGTTTGTCTGTTTAATTTGATTGTTCTTATTGTTTATTTCTGGTATTGTGATTTTATGAAATGTATATTTGCATAACTTCTGCAGCACTTTTTATTGTCTTTGACTTAATGTAGAAATGAGGTCTCATGGTTATTTTCAGTTACAGATGTTTTTACCAGTGGCCAAACCTTTGCATGCCTATGAACAAGGCAGGGCCACATCCATGACTGACTGTTTAGATGCTGTTTGTTTCCCCATTTATAACATGTCTGCATTACACCACACAGTCTCTGGGTCCAAAACTCCAGTTCAATCTCATTTCCCCCTAAAACAGGCTCCCAGAACTATATGCAAATTTTTCTCACACTTTGAGATCATTTTTCCTACAGTTTTAGTTGGAGTGGTGCGAGGGCTCATGGCATGAGGTCTGCTCCAGCTCATTACAGTCTGTCATGAACATTTTTCTCTCCTGTTCATCATCTGCTCCTGCAAATCACCAGCAGTTAGACAAAGAGGTTTCTCAGCTGTTTTCAGATGTCTGAGCTTGAGTTTACTTCTGCAAACTACAATTCAGAATCTGAAGCATCTTAGAAAGTTGAAACCATTCATCTCTGAGCTGAAACTTCTCAGCTTGTGAGATACCTTGTATATTTTTGCGATGTCTACTACTCTGCTTTCACACCTGCACCTGTATGATATACAGTATATTTAAATTTCACTTATTTTTAAGTTAATTTGTGTTTTACAATTTTTCATTTGCATTTAAAGCCTGCCATGTGTGGACAGTTTGTTGGCAATGAGTAGATTCTAATTTTTATGATTATGCTGATATTTAAGAATAACATACAAATTAATTTAGGTAAGGTTGAGTGACACAACACAAGATGGCAGTGCAAGACAACTGTGTGCATCTGTGTGTTGTCACACACTGCTGCACTTTGGACTTTGCTCAGTTCTTCTAATACAGGATATGAGTTGTAAAAATGTAGCTGAACATGCAGAGATCACTAAGATCCACCTTTTACTCTTCACATCAGAAAAACTAACCAACAGATACAAAACTACATTTTCAAGACAGCTGTTATAACCAACACATGTAGCCTATCTACTGAAATATTGCTGTGACATTTCCACTGATGTAAAGTTATCATGTGTCCTTCCAGAACAGTCTACAGTAGGTAGCTGCTGTAATACAGACAGCATAATGTGTCTGAGGCAACACTTACAGTACTGAGAGTATAACATGGCCTGTGATTCGACCAGCCAGCCACAGTCTAATCTTAGCTTGACCTTTAATTCCCCTCTTTGACCTTAAGCTGCAAAGTAGCGACCAGAAGCGGCATGCATGCACTCAGGGTTGTGGTAGTTCAGCTATGCCAGGACCATTGAACTGTTGCCAAAAAAACCCACTACCACTGTCCAATTTTAGAAGAGAACTACAAGTCTGCAACCTGCTGCAAAATACAAGTTTCTACATTTTAAGTAAAATTTTTATTCATAAGCCACTTTTAATGCAAAACAGTACAAATTATCTGGGGACAAAAAATCAATGAGCCAGGCCTACTGGTTATAACTGACATCCCTGTTCTTTAAATTTGACAGTTTACAATATCCTGTGTTCTTTTCAGATGTCAACAATGTTACCAAAGAAATGAGTCAAAAATAGACTTGGAAAAAGCAGCTGAAATAGCTGAGCTTTGTTATGTCGTGCGTGTGGGGAAGAAAAGTGACTCCGGTTTATCTTGCCGCAGCAGCGTGACTTCTTGCAGACACCTGAACAGCAGGACTTATTATTCTGACACAATAGCCTGTCTTTCAATGGAGCCTTTTTTATTATTTTAAATTATGAGCAGAGTAAATTCAGCTGAATAGACGGACTCAAACAGGCTCCTAAAACCATGTTGAGCAACCAAAAGTCAACTTTTGACTCCTGCTAAGGGGATGGAGCAGCAGAAAAAGAGGAGCCGCAACAGGGTGAGTTAAAAGGAGGGTCATGGTCTTTGGACATTAAATGTCACAGTCAGTAAGACAGAGATTTGATCCCCCATTTGCTCTCTCCGTGTGTCTGCATTCACTGAGAAGGTCACCAGGGGACCCCTCTCTTTTTACAGACCTCTATGTGAGGCCTTTAACATCTGAGTATCTAAATCAAGACTTCTTAAAGGTGGTAGCACCAAACACTCGTGCATAATGCAAATTAAACAAGGTTCAGACCTATAATTAGTAGCAAAAATTAGATGAGAAGAGGGAAGCTGGATATAAAGTGAGGTTGCAGAGACCAGCCTGTGACTGACGACCTTGACATTAAAAGGGGGCGGGGCGAGTATCAGTGACCATCACAGGCGGGCGTGGCTTCCCTCTCGGTCAATCATAAAAACACTCTCCTAAACTTTGCTCTTCCCCACTCACACCCGGAGTCGCAGGACAAACTGAGGAGTCTCACAAACGGTAAAGAACTGAAACAATGAAATGATTTTACTCAGGAAGCAGACAAACATTTGCAACTTCAGGTTACGTGATTACTTTGATTTAGATCACCTGGAGGCAATGTGCACATGCTCTGACTGAACTTTGTCTTGAACACCCAATAGATCCAGTATTCAATTATTTGCTTTTTTTATTAGACACAATTTCTTTTCTTGTCTGACTTTTGGTAACTTCTTACTTTTCAAGACAAATTTTATAGTTTTGTAGTTTAAAGGCTGTGGCCTGATACTTTCCAAGAGGATGGCATTGTTAAATAATGTCTGGGGTCTTTCCTTAGTTTGATGCATAATCAAAGCACTTTGCAGCAAGTTAATACTAATAAAATCGGCACCATAAAAGTTATTTATCAGTATCTAACAGGCGATCTCTCATTTTTTCTTCCAGAGGACTAGACAAACCCAGGCAAAATGGTGAAAGTCGGTATCAATGGGTGAGAGAACTTTTTCATAACCTCATGTTTAGAAAGTGAGCTGTGGAGGCACCCATTTGGGGGTGCACACCTGTTGGATCACTCTTGTGCAGCTTAACTCGTGATGCCACACCCCTCTGCTCAATGCACAATGTTAACCCAGCACTAGTTTGGTTTTTCCCTTGAAAATTGGGGTGTTTTTTTTGTTTGTTTTACTTGCTGCCTTATCTAAGTATGCAGTTCTGATGCAAGATGGGTACACAGTGATGATTGCACATACAAAGACACACTGACGAAAAGATTGTGTGAGGCAAGAAGCTAAAAGATAAGTGTTTGAAATCACAATGGGACATCAGTGACCAAAATCTGTAAAGTACATAAGATCTTCAGACAGTTGCAACATGCACATGGAAATGATGAAATGATTCAGATCTTGACCATAATGTTTTCTTTTAATTAAGACCGTCTTCTTATAATGAATGAGTTTTTAGTTTGTTTCGCTTTGTGTGCTGAGAGCCTAACCTACAGGACAGCCTGTGATTAGAAGCAACAAGTGTTGTAACCAGTGTGCAGCAACCAATAGATGTTATCCGATTTGTTCTCATGCTTTACTTGATCTTTGACCGCTGGCCCCTCTGCAGATAACATTGTGAGCACTGACTTCAGCATGAGGGTCATTCAACAGAGCCTTATTTTCTGCTACTGGAGAGCAAGCCTGAGTGTTGAGACGTTGGTCTATATGCTGTCATGCGTGTTTTTCTAAGTTCATGATTTCCCGCACCCCCCCACAGTGTTTAAGGACAGAGTGCATCTGTGCCAGGGTTTTCAGACCCGTGGTTAAAAAGTAACTCAGCCTTTTGCTCAAACCTGGCTCTGCCGTCACCAGGATTACAACATTTAAAGGTTCCTTTCGACTTTTGCTCCCAGGGAGCATGTGTGTCTGGGCCCTGCAACACACCTCCCTCCGCCCCTCCCCCTGAACTATGCCCTTTCTTTGACTGCAGTTTCATGGCGCCCGGGGTGTCATGTTTATTCCCACGTGGAGGGAAAATGCTGGACTGGAAGCTTCTGGGATTCAGCTGAATGCATCGTGAAATTATAAGGCTGATTTTTTTTTTCCGCGTTGTTTAAGCTCCTTCATTTTACTCCAACTCTCAGACATAGCTGGACAGATTTGCATGGAAGTATGTTGCCACCTAGAGTCGAGTCTAAGAAACAACTTTTTCTTCACCCTACAGATTCGGCCGCATTGGTCGTCTGGTGACCCGTGCTGCTATCCTTACCAAGAAGGTGGAGATTGTGGCCATCAATGACCCATTCATTGACTTGGAATACATGGTAAGTTGCAGAGACTGGAGCTGAAGGCAATAAATAACATTCAGCCAGAGACTCTCTGTTCCTGTCTTAAGATATTCCCATAAAAATCTCCGCTCGCCTCTTTAGGTCTACATGTTTAAGTATGACTCCACTCATGGCCGTTTCCACGGTGAGGTTAAGGTTGAGGGAGACAAGCTGGTCATTGATGGACACAAGATCACTGTGTTCCACGAGTGAGTTAATCTTCTGTGTTTTATTTGTATTAAACCATCCAGTCATGTGATGTACGGCACAAACTCACATTTTCTTGCCCATTTTTTTTCTTTTACAGGAGAGACCCTGCTAACATCAAGTGGGGCGATGCTGGTGCCACCTATGTTGTGGAGTCCACTGGTGTCTTCACCACTATTGAGAAGGCCTCTGTACGTATCTCACTCAGACTGGATGAAATGGAAACTGTTTGATTTACAAAGATCATTTGAATTTTCAATACATATTGACACACATTTCATGTGCATTCCAGTCTCACTTGAAGGGTGGTGCAAAGAGGGTTATCGTCTCTGCACCCAGCGCTGATGCTCCCATGTTCGTCATGGGCGTCAACCATGACAAGTATGACAACTCCCTCAAGGTTGTCAGGTAAGACCAGTGTTTGTTCATTTATTTACATCAAAATGTTTAGTCTTACAATTCTGATGGCGTCATCACTGATATTATTCTTTTTATAGCAATGCCTCCTGCACAACTAACTGCCTGGCACCCCTGGCTAAAGTCATCCACGATAACTTCGGCATCATTGAGGGCCTGATGGTGAGAAGCGACTCAGCATGAGGCCATTTTTCAGGAAGAGTTAAAAGCCACATTTGGCTGACACGTCATTTCTGTTACTCACAGAGCACAGTACATGCCATCACTGCAACCCAGAAGACGGTGGATGGCCCCTCCGGCAAGCTGTGGAGGGATGGCCGTGGTGCCAGCCAGAACATCATCCCCGCCTCTACCGGTGCAGCCAAGGCTGTCGGCAAAGTCATCCCTGAGCTCAACGGGTCGGTACCCAAAAAATGCATTGTTACTGTGGTAATCTTTGCATCAGTGGCGCTTTCATTGCTCATGTTTGTTTTAAATCTTGCAGAAAGTTGACTGGCATGGCCTTCCGTGTCCCCACCCCCAACGTGTCTGTCGTTGATCTGACAGTCCGTCTGGAGAAACCCGTGAGTGGCTACAAATGTCCTGTCTATTGAAAACACAAAACAGAACCACATTTACTTTTCAAAGCTATAATAAGAATACAACTTGTATATTTACAGTGTAATTTAATTACCACTTTGTTTTTTCCTTTTGTACAGGCCAAATACGATGACATCAAGAAGGTTGTGAAGGCTGCAGCCGAGGGACCCATGAAGGGTTTCTTGGGATACACAGAGCACCAGGTATGCACTTAGCTCAGGTCTGTTTTTATTTTTATTTTTTTAAAATGCATCCAGTTTTCTAGCTTATGTAGCATTCTTTGTTCTCCTGCAGGTCGTCTCCACAGACTTCAACGGTGACAGCCACTCCTCCATCTTTGATGCTGGTGCTGGTATCGCTCTCAATGACCACTTTGTCAAACTGGTCTCATGGTACGCCGTCAGCTTGGATTACTTTTTTATCTACTACCTGTTATGGCTTCTGACTTTCCTTTTTCTTTACCAGGTATGACAATGAGTACGGCTACAGCAACCGTGTCTGCGACCTCATGGCCCACATGGCCTCCAAGGAGTAAGCCAGCCAGCTGATTCGACTTGACTGTGCAATCCACGTGCTCCCCTATCCAGAGTTGGCAATGTGCAGTGAGGTGTACAAATGACTCTGATAGACGACCCCATCATAAGCCTGAGGAAATGTCCCACAGAACACATGAAATTCAATTTGATGACCAATCATCTTTTTTGTATTAAATTCCCAGTTCTGTTCTTGTGTTGGATGGAGTAAATGTGTGAAAGTCTTCCTGTCTGTAGTACTGAAGTACTGCGGTCAGTGTTGGAATAAAGTCCAGTTTGTGAGAATCTGGTCTTTTTTTAAGTTGCTGCACAGAAATCCTGTCATGATTTCCATCTAGATGGTTCAAAGCTATAACCCAGAGAGATGAGTAATGCAATGAGTTTGCTTCTTTCCTTACTGACACAATTCAGACAACTGGAAGATCTCCTTCTATGCCAGGGACAGGACATGTCCTCACTGTCCAAGCAAAGGCAGCCTGACACACTGTTCTCTATCTGATCAAAAAGTCTGTATGAGATCATTTCCCATCTGAAAACCATCACTTGTCTTGACACCCCAGCCAATAGGGTTTTGCAAGACTGTTTCAAGATTCAAGGCCCAGATAGTTTACAGCTCTTTACAGTCTCTGTTTTCAGGTGTCTTCCCAAAAACATCACACATATCACACATCCCCTTTAAGATGACAGAAGAAGCTGTCTTTCAATGGCTACACAGCTTCTTGACTCTAAGCTGTTTTGATGTCTATCAGGTTTTCGGCTGCATCATTGAGACTGCTCTAGTCAAGGTCTTTAAAGGAGCCTACCGATATGAAGTCGGGCTGTTTTAGTTGGCGAAAGCGAGTAGTTTTTAGTGTGATGCTCTCTCGGTTTATGGGGTTAACTTCCAGATTCTGATCAGCCAGTAAGAGCGTTCTCTTAGGGAAACCAGACGTTCCGAAAGTTGACCCCATTGGCCAAGAGAGCGTCACGCCAAAGCTAAAACCTTGCCACTTTCGCTAACTAAAACAACCTGACTTAATATCAGGTAGCTCCTTTGAACGATCTCCATTTGAACACTGATAGTGGAAACATTTCAGTCCTGGTACTTCTGGATCGGGGTGCAGCAGTCGAAAACCAGAAAACCGGTGCACTAAGCGTGTTACTCATTTTTTCACACATTACATCCTGACTTTGTTTTGTTAAATGTGCAGGTGTAAAGTTTCCATAAAAAACAAACCAAGCCTTGTAATTACTGCAAATTGCAGATGTACATCAGGCAGTCTTGTGCTCCACCTAGTGGTTTACACGATGAATCAGTGGACGAGGGAAACCAGTTCTCTACAGCAGTGTTTTTCAAACACTGTGCCGTGGCACACTAGTGTGCCACAAGCGAATGTCAGGTGTGCCATGGGAAATTAATAATTGCATTTGAAAAACAAATTAATCATCTGAAAATATAATTTGACTTCTTTTCAAGTCACTTTGACAAGTATGGCTTTATACTGTTAGTATAGGCAACAGAGTTTCATTATTTTAACATTTTCAGTCTTTGGTATGGCTTGTGACTTTTTTTTAAGGGAAAGAAATGTACCTTGGCTCAAAAAAGGTTGAAAAATGTTGCTCTATAGCACACCCTCAGCATGATGAGTTTGCATCGGGGGTCTCTCTGGAGTGATCCCTCTGGAACATAAAGAAGATTCACATGAAATCAGAAAGAAAACACCTGTTTTGTGTTAAAATGAAGGGGAAAAATTAAACCAATGAAGATCTGTGCACTGATCCTTTCCAAAGCTTAAAACCTCCTTAAAAAAAGAGTGCTTTTTCACAAATGTTCTTTTTTAAATTTTTTTATTCTCTCCTCAGTTTTACTTGACAGCTTAGGAATAGGGTGGTGTTTTGAGTCTCTGTTAGCACAATGATAGCGATTTATATCTCCAGAGCTACTGACCGTCAATCCAGCTCTTGGCAACTTCGGTTTCAGCCTCCTGGGAGGGCCATTTTCATTATTTTCAATGCTGAGCCTAAAATGTAGAAACCATACCTGCACAATCCAAAATCCATTTGGCTTGTCTTTATTATACATCGAAACTAACTTCCAAGGCACTGCAGAGTCCGGATTGATTTCTGTTAACTGTAAGAGTCTTTTCCTTGTTGAAACTTGGATCTATGAATGAAAATCGACATTTTATGTTTGCATGCACATGCTGCTTAAATTGTCAAATTTAAGTTCATTAAGTGGTTTACAAGCTTCCTCCTTACCTCTATCAATGGATGAAGAATTGCCATGTTGTACGTTCTTTGTTCTAGTGTGTGTTTACTAATCATTGGAGCTCCCTGCCTGCTTTCCAGTTTTGAGGTTATAGACCAGAACCATGGGATCAGCTGCACCATCAGGTAACCAAGGGGTTGCTTTTTTTATTCAAATGTTCAAAAGTCTATGCATGTAAGGGTGTGTCATTTGTATTTGTCATGGTTTTCTTGATTAATAACTGGGTGATAACTGATCTGCCTCTATTGCCATTTCGACACTGAGAGGAAGGCGATCTGTAAATGATGGGAATCTATATTTACTTTGTCCTGAAATTCCGCTTCAGATTTCCAGCATTCACTGTCATCACTTCAAATTTGCCCTTCCTGATGAGAAAAGAGGAGCTCCTCTTTCACATCCTAAAATGGAAAGTCTGGCAGCTGTACCAGTTTGTGTTTACTTTGGTTTCAAAGATAACATGTGTTGTAAATAATACTTGTAACATACACCTTGAAAGGCTCAGGTTAGAAATGTTTAATTGTATCTTTATTACTTATAACAGTTTAAGGGTGACCCTGGCAAAGTCCCAGTCTGAGTATCACAGTTTACATTTTTTTTGTACAATTACAAGCTGCTCATATCAAATCACAGTGACTCAGTGAGTTTAAAGAGTGAAAAGCAAAATGGTGGACCTCTGTGCCACACTGAGTGAAGAAGTCTAATATCTCATTGGCTATCAGCTCATTTATTTTCTTCCGATAGTCACTTTCTTTTTATATCTAGTTCATACTATTTAGTTAATGTACGAGCTTAAAAGGGGTTTATGATTTGTGTTATAATTGCAAACAACAGCACTGCAGTTCTGTTTTTTACAAAGCTGGTTTTCAGATGTAATTAGACACTATCTATGCTTTTTCTATTGTTAGTAATGCCTCTTCAGGAGTGGTGTTGTCCAGACTAAACAGGGTATATCCACTTATCGTTCAGTCAGCATTGGGTATTCCCACTTCTAAACCCCAGCAATGGCACAATATTTTTATTTATCAGCCAACCTATTAAATTTTTTTCCCTCAAGGATAGTGAAGCCAAGACCCGGCCTACTCTGCCGCTAACTGGCTAGTTCTTACTGTCTTCACTGGTTAAACTGGTTAACTTTAAATGAGGCAGGAGGACAAGTCAGTCAATCAGAGGCAGAGTTGGGCGAATGTCCTCATATATGAACATAAATCTTACATGATGTTAGAAATGCTATACCAGTTCTGTGAATGACAGCCCAACACCCTCTGTCCTCCATCAACCTCAATTACTACTTCAGATGAAGACGTCAAAAAAGAAACACGTACAAATACTTCGATTCTGGCCCCTTTAAGAACGTTTTCTGTGTTGTGTGACATGCATTTTGTTTCTTTTCACAATCTCTTAAAAAAAAAGCTCAGAAATTTCCTTTATTTCCTTTACCATAAGTCATCAGATCATCATTAAAGGGGATGATTCTTGTCCTACAATTTCTTGAGGCCATCATTTTCAAAGCAACTCTGTTATTTTCATGCAGTTGCACTCACTGGTATTCATAAATAAATCATGAACAGAAAGATGAGTGTGAGGAGCCTTTAACATTTTACACTTCTATGGCTTTCCTTCCAATATTTCCCCCATTTTTTTAAATGGACAAAAAAAGTGAAGTATACCCACTTCTCCAGGGACCACTACACCACTGCTCTTCAGAAAGATTTGCAAAGCTGAAGTTTTAATAATAGGTTCATTTTGTTACCTGATTTCTGCCCCACAATAAAATCAAGCTGTATATTTATTACAGACCACTGCAGAGATGGGCACCACTGTCTTGCTGGCCTACATGTGTGTTTGATCTGGTCTCTGCTCTGACCTCCAGCAGAAAACACATTGCAGATTATAGTTGGCTCATCATCCTCTTCCCCAGCTTCAAAAAAGCTGAATTTCCTTTCACATTGGACCACTACTGAATATGGAGAACAAATTTATTGGAGTCCTGATGAAAAAAGGGGGAGTAATGATGCTGACATAAATCCAGGGTGAGTAATGCCAATTTCAAGGCACCTGATGCTCTTTTTCTAAGTTTTTTTCTAAGAGAAAAAGTTCAAGGCTTTTGGAAGAATGTGCTATATCTTTACAGCCTATGTTGGGAATTTGCCTTTATTATGAATTGGCCATTTGAAAAAAAAAAATCTGAATACAAATTGGGCGTAGATTTGTACAAAATGATAACACAGGGGCTACAAACAGCAAATTTAGATGTGCGCTTCTAGTCGTGTATTTACGGTAAGCGGCTCTTCCAATCCCGCAGCTCTGGCTCCTGCCTGCGGTTACATCTTCTTGCCTGAACTTCAGTGACGCGGTGACTCTGGATTTCTTTGTTATTCATTCATGCTCTGCGTCTTCTCACGTTTTCTTTTGGTTTATTTGGCAAAACATTGCACGACTATTTTTGTATCTTTCTTGTCGACCATCCCTGCTTGTTTCTGGGTTTTTTTGGGATTATTTTTGCCTTTTATAGTCGACCGTCAGAGAAGAGTGATCCGTCAGTCGACGTTAAGACCGCTAAGCTCCAAGGATAAGATTCTTATAAATAAACGGTTGCATAATTAGGTCAACTTTTGACGTTTTGCGCGTGCGTTTTTATCTGTACGTTTTGCAGCGGGGTGTTCATTTATTTATACATAATATTCAGCTGTAGTAAGACAATTTCCCGTCCGTGTTCATGCCAGATCTGCAGCGCTTTAGTTTTAAATACCATAGTATGAATCCTTTTTTGGGGGCCAATACGCATCTCCAACAACACACCCAGCAGAGCCAAGTCCCCGTCCACCCGGACTCTCCCTCAGGTCTCCTTCCCGACGCCGTTTTCGGTGGATCGGATCCTGCATCTCTTCTTCTGGGAGAGCAGCTCGGCACGGGGCCTGGTCAGCCGGGCCCTGACTTCACCGCACCCCAACAGACTTCACCTTACCTCCACCACAGTCACAGCAGCGCCTTACAGCACCGCGCCGCACCGCACCCCCCTGCAGCGATGGCTTTGAGAAACGACCTCGGATCCAACATCAGCGTCCTCAAAACCCTCAATCTGAGATTCAGGTGCTTCTTGGCCAAAGTGCACGAACTAGAGCGTAGAAATAAGATTTTAGAGAAACAGCTGCAGCAGGCACTGGACGCCAACAAGGGCTGTCAAGGTGGATGCTGCGAGAGCAAGACGCATACCCAGGAAACGGGAGTGCAAACTGGATTTATCGGAACGATACCTCTCAGGCCTGGTTCCCTTCCTTTCCACAACACTAACAACTCAGCCAGGAGGCCTACAACACTGTTCACAGCACCACTTGCAACATTTCCACCAGCAGCCACTGAAAACTCCAGTTCAACCCAAACTAATGCCACTGGTAATCCAGCCATCATCATCAACCAGTCTTCCCCCTGTGTGGATTCTCCAGGATCTGGCACAAACAAAACAATCCAAAACAGCAGCACAGGCCAAAGCAACTCCACCAACCCTCCTCCTCGCTTCCTTCCGGGGACCATCTGGTCCTACAACCACACCCGCAAGTTTGGCCCCGGAGTGGAGCGTCTGACCAGCCCGGGGGTGTCCTGGGTGCACCCGGATGGAGTTGGGGTCCAGATTGACACCATCACCCCTGAAATAAGAGCTCTGTATAATGTCCTGGCTAAAGTGAAGAGGGAGAGAGATGAGTATAAACGCAGGTAAATGGACTGAAACCCTAATGTTATACTTTTATAAGTTGTATATTCTTTACATCATTGGGTTTCACTGGTGTTTAAGTGTGGTTTTTGGTGCACCTTGAATGAGTGAGCAAAGTTGTAAAACAGCTGCAGGTCAGCTGTCTTCAGCAGGAGCAGAGTCAGCACAAAATCTGTCCGTCCTGCACCTCCAGCTCGCTCTGCGTTCATTTCATGTCTGACCAAAGAGGCAGGTGCTGCTGCCACAAATACACAGATAAAGGACTGACTGGTCAGGAGCTAAATATAAAGTAAAATTAAACTCAGAGCTTTAAAAGAGCAAGGAAAGGTCATGTGGTGGCCCAAATATTTAGCTCAGAATGCACATCTGACTCTGACTAACTAGGCCTATTGATTTCTAGGAGAATCAATTCCAAAATGCAGCTGAAGTTTAAAGAAGGAAGCGGTGCCAGTTAAAATTGCTGTGATGTGGGACAGAAAAGACTGAACTGTGCCCCATATTAAAACCTCTTCAGATTATTTTTGCCCCAATATTTTTCAAAATGGAGTCTCTGTAATGTTTTCATGTTGTCTGAGTCTTTATGAGCAGTCTGTCTTTATTTAATGTGGAATGTGGGTCGGATCTGAGCCACAGCCACTCAACAGTGAAGTAACTATTCAGGATGATGTCATCTAGAGATGGTCCTCAGAGTAATCATTAGTTGCTGCTATGAGCGCATGTGACTTTCCCCCCTTTAAATCTGGATGCTTTGATCTCCCGTTTTGGAGGACAGCTGTCTGTGTGTGCAGATCAGGATGGGGCACCATGTGGATTATATCTTTTTATATTTATGACCAAAACACTTGCTGCTATGAATGTGGGAGACATCCTATAGTCAGGTGTTATCTGTCCTGAGTGACCTCCTGTAGGCCTCATTTTCCAGCACATTCACCCCTGAATTCCCTCAGATTATGTCCAAATGAGCAGCCATGCATTCTTCACAGAGATCCTGACAACAACATAGTGGGCTCTTTGTGGGTGAGGGATGACTCAAGAGTGTCAAATAACTCAGACATGTGATTTCATTCCATGCACAGGCCTGAGAGAGCCCCAGTAGCTCTCTACAGTAAGATTTTGTGATTTTTACTTGTGAGTTAAGGTGTGTGGCTGACATCCCCATCGGCTCTCCAGACAGCGCCTGCTTATCTGATGAGGGCAAACTTCCTTTTGGTATCAGTTCACCAGTTTGCCTGACGTCATTACTTGTGCAGCTAAATAATTGTAACATTTAAGTGTGTATTGTTTCTTGCAGCCCCTGTAAGATCCTTAAGATTTTATCTGACAGCTCTTTACAAAGATGCAAGTTCATTTTATCCCCCTCTTTCAGTCAAGGGCAACTTTTCTTTCTAACTTTACCTTTCCGTTTTCTGTCACTTCCCGCTCACCCCCAACCGCACTCTCCACTACATGTTCAATTTCTCATGTAAACCAGACACAATCCCCACTTCCTCTCCCCCCACTCACGTTTTCTTCCACTGCTCAGCATCTCCTTCTCTACACATTCCGCTCTGTATCTGCAATGCAGCAGGCACTGCAAGCTGAAACCGCTCGATGGGGGCTTGGCTTGCAGCAGGAAGCACTTCTTGACTTTCTCCACCTCACTGATCAGACAAGCATCCCCTACGACAACAACAATCCTTGTTTCATGACTCAGTTTCTTTCAGATTAAGTATTCCCTGAAGGCCTCGGTGTGCTGCAGCATTCTGCATTTTTCAGACAGCGATTCTATGCGAGCCTGCAGACTGCAGTGCGTGGATTTCCCCGCAGGCACGGGGTGTGAAGTCACACAGTCTCAGATCACATAATGTACAGGATCTAAGCTCAGGCTTTTAAATGTATTAAAAGTTGAGATTGATGGGGAAATCATGTGATCAGCCTCATCATAGCGGCGTGTAAATCATTTGTCAGGAAGTCAGATAATCGCTCACATGCACTCACATTTCGGTGATTTAGTTAGGGCTCTTTCAGTTACCTACCTTTTATCAACCTTTTGATTTATTCTTTCTGTTGTAAATAATGGGGACTTAGATTTAGTGTGCAGGTTTGTTTTAATTATTTAATTGTCACATTTTGTGATTAAATCAGCCATGCAGGTATATTTTAAGTTTTGTAGAAGGCTATGTCTCAGATTCAGCAAAATGTGTTATTACAGGTAATTTAGAATCAGTAGTTGAGCAATGCTGAGTTGACTTGAGATTTTTAGTAAATTTGTGTAAAGTAAAAGGCAGTGTATGTTTGTTTTCAAACTCAGTCTGGTGACAGATTGGCTAGAGTCAGTCTTCAATGAGCTGTCTACTGATTGAGCAACAACCATGGATGCAGTGCTGGGACATAACGCTTCTAGTGATGTTAACCCGGACAGCAGAGACTTGTTATGAGGATTTTAACTGTTTACAAGCGAGTACTTTGACAAAATGGACATAACATCGGGCTGATGTCCTCCAATTATTGTGGAATGGTCTCAATTACACTTTTTTTTCTAAGCTGTCCCTGGAGACACAATCATAATATTATCTATAAGAAAAGTCCTGCACATTATATGTGTTTGGTTTATGTCTGCATCAGGATATTAAAATATAATCTGAATTAAACCCTTCCTTTCCTTATCTGTGTCTCCTAGATGGGAAGAAGAATACACAATGAGGGTGGATCTACAGCAAAAGATTGCAGACCTGCAAGAGGTAAGAAACCTAAAATAAATGAGTGTATATACAGTCATATGCAAAAATTTGGGCACCCCTGATTATTTTCAAGATTTTTCTTTATAAATCATTGGTTGTTTGGATCATCAATTTCAGTTAAATATATCATATAGCAGACATCACAGCGATATTTCAGAAGTGAAATGAAGTTTATCTGATTTACAGAAAATGTGCAATAATTACTTAAATGAAAATATGCAGGTGCATAAATTTGGGCACCCTTGTTGTTTTGTTGATTTGAATACCTTTAGCAA